>JAWPHD010009286.1:0-105412 GCA_037043455.1 Cyrtodaria siliqua
CGTGTTTCAGCAGTGTTCCGTATTTGGAAACTTAACCCGTCCACAGCTGACACAAATCGGCAACGTTAACAGGAAACCGTCAGGTGAGTGAATAGGGCGGGTTGAAAATACGGAATGAGACGTCACACGAGAACGAGATTATTTCGAACGTAAACAATAACAATATCGGAAATGTCCTTTAACAGTGGTCTTCGAGCACTGACAATATCGGCGTGTCTTTCCTCTCTTTGATAAGTCTTCTGCATGCAGTTGTAGTATTTAAAGTTTGTTCTATTGAAACACGGTGTTGTTTATACAGACGTTGCGTGATGCCTTCAGAAACCTCGCCGGAAAAGTGCGTACGGGGGTCGGTTCGGGGTCCTGCTGATTCCTAAATGCACATGAATCATGGATCTATGTTAGGTAAATACTACCATAAGAGCCATGATTATCACGTCTAACATAAATGTTGCTTCTAGGGATAGGAATTAGAGAGTCAATTTGCACATTGATCCTATTCTCCTGAGTGTGGCCGCCGCCCTCCCCACCCCACTCCAGGCAAACACTGATAGGTGCATAACAAGGATACGGAATTATTAAATATTCATTGAAAAACGCCATTTAAAAAATCGTCGAAGCTTGCATTCCGGGCAATACAATTCCCGAATAGTAATTTATCTATATTGGTCAAACAACGTCCCTAATATGAACAGTGGGAGGATCATGATGTGGCATCCTAAGACAAATACTTTTCGGAACACACGTTTGATGATAAACAAATAATAACGTTATTTCAAGTTTATAAATTGTTAAACATTTAATGAAAGTTCAGGGATTTGTCAGTCATTATGTATTGACGTGGGTGAAGTTTTATGCGACTACGAAATAGGTATACTTTGTATAAATATATGGACTCTGAGCCTCGTCTGACTGTGAATAAAACGTACATTGTTATTTTCTGAAACCATATTATATCAGCTGCCTCTGAGGTTGCGGTCCCGCTATATGCTATGTGTTAAGCCCCGTAAAACCTTTTATAACCCTTTGGAGCTAAATGTAAAAACATTTTTTTGTTGCTAAGTGTACAAGGAAAAAGCCACATATGTAAAAATAAGTGTAGAACAGTAATGTATGTATTGGAAGATGTACATATGTAAATACTTTAACATGTTTAACACGGTATACGATGAAACGAATTTGTTGTATGTACACGATGATTCTCACAGGACAGACAGTATTCGGTCAGAATAGATTTGTGGTTTCGTTATTCATTTAGTTGCGTCTCAATAGGACAATTATTGTGTGATTAAATGGGTTTTCTGTTGTTTACTGTTGTAATTAGATAGATAGATACTTTTATTGACCTAAACTTTTTTTCATCATTACAAATATATGATAATTATAATATACACACACGTGACAGATATTAAACATTGCAAATACAACAAAATAATCACTACGTTTTTTGTTTTGTTTCATACATATTTAAACAATCAAAAACATACACATATTATGGTATGTCAATGATAAACGAGGATGTTCTAAAATAAGATATCGAGTGTTGTTTTTTTTAGTCTGTTAAAATGGATATAGGTAGCCTTATTACAAGTGCATCGGAAATGAATTTACTTAAACTAAGAATAATCTGTTTGTTTAATGACTGTAACAATTCCACAAATTTAAACATGTTTGGTCTAGTTGTGTAATATTTAGGAATGTATGTGTTTCTAATGTTAGAGTAGAACAGATCACAATAAAATGGTACTCATCTTCACTATCGTTAGTGTTACAAATTTCGCACACTCTTTCGTTTCTCTCTGTTCTCCCTCTTGAGTATCGCCCTGTTTCTATTCTTAAACAAGGAGCGTATAATCTTATTTTTGTTATACAACTTCTTAATTGTTTGGAGCATAATGTTTCTAGATATGTTTCAAATTCAAAATTCTCTTTCACCACCTTATATAGCGTTAAAACTCTACTGCCTTCTATATCAGATCTCCATTGTTGCATGAAATTATCTATTAATCTTTGTTTAAATATTAAAAGAAATAGTTTAAAACTAACATTCATGGGATTATCCCAGACATTATTAAAACCGTTACTGTTTAGGATAAACCTTTTATCACATAACGTCCATTGTTAGCAGTGTCGAACACCCATTTAATATTCTCTCGTATGACACACGTGTCGTACAACCTGGAACGATTTTGATTGGTTGAGTTAAACCTGTAACACTACGCAAGTTTATTAACTATTTTATTTATTACAAATTCTCCCAGATCTGAGTCTTAAACTTATTATTTGTGACAGCTTATAAAAATAATGCACGTTATACAAAACATTGTTGTTGGTTTGTTAAAAAGTGGCGTAAACTGCTGTTTTGTAAAGAGGTAAAACACGAACTCTTTTATACGCAACGTTATGTGTGAGACGCGACGTTACGACGTCACATATTTTATGACGTTTTGGCGCTAAAGTGTGTCTGACGTCGTGGCGGTTCTCCATCTGAATTAATTTTTACTAATTTGATTGCAATGTTATGTGATAAAAAGGATCTTAAACTCGTTCCCATTCCATATAAGATTTATGAAACTCGTTATGAATTATTTTTAATTTTAACTCGTCAAAAGGCTCGTTAAAATTTAAATAATTCATATCTCGTTTCATAAATCTTATATGAAATGGGAACTCGTTTAGGATCCTCTATATATTAATTATAGGATCCTCTATATATTAGTTAGTCAATTCTTCGCGCCCTTATTACAGTTAGATAACAAATCCTTATATATTGCTTTTAGTATAATATTCTCTGTAGACAATGGTTTATACTTGAGACCCCAGGCTTTATATATTTCCCAGTGATAATACTAGTTTATTCCCCCGTAAATATATAATGCATGAGATTGAGAATATAATTACAAACAATTGGTACGTAATTATTGTGCTGGAATATGCCTCCATTCATTCGTTCGTTCGTTCGTTTGTTCGTTCGTTCATTCATTCTCAACCATGTGACATATATGGCGTGACTTGGTTAGAGTGTGTAACAAGTGTAAAAAATAGAAATAGTAGTAGTGGCAGCAGTAGTAGTAGTAGTAGGTAGTAATGGTAGTAGAAGTACTAGTAGAAGCAATAGAAGTAGAGTAGTAGCTGTGGTTACCATAGATCAAATGGCCTTTTTTTGGTCATATGTAGCAACATCTAAATGTAAAAACATGTGTCGCTAAACGTAAAAAGGGTGGGTTGAGATCTCGGAAAAATGTACAATGTTGTAAACACACAAAATGATATCAAATATAGTAAAGTTTTGGTTGCTTATGATTTTTTATTTAAAATGTCACATTTTTACATATGTCGCTTTTTCCTTTTACACTTTGCAAAAAAATTATTTTTTTACATTTAACGACGTTTTTACATTTAGCGGTGCTACAAACCTCTTTTATTTTACCGTTTGTCTATCATGATTGTCCAAAGATAAATAGTGCTGAACAATTTTTGATATCGAAAATAAAATCTTATTTGCGGTATATTCCGTTAACGGGAATTGTCTTTCCGATATAGAAAATACGGTTTTATTTTCCGTTAACGGAATTTTTATTTTCGATATCGGAAATTGATCACAGAAAATAAATGCTCCCTGAGGCGGTAAATAGCGAAGCCATGGCACAAAGCATGGAAGAGGCCGGCAATATTGCACTTCGTGAGCTAGAAAATGCATCTATGCAGCAAGATGCAGCAAGATGCAGACGACTTTATGGAGAAACTTCCGGAGAAGCCCAAGGACAATATTAAATTATTATTTAAATTATCCTATCTCAGATTGTTTTTAAATATCTGAAATAAAATGATTAGTTTTTACTGCCGTTGCTCCAAATCGGATATATATTGGTTTATTATTATAATCGGGTATTTATTGTATTGTGATTAGTTGCTTAGAGTGTTGGACGAGTTAAAATTCGTAGGTTTAAGTCCCGGTCGGGACACAGTTTTTGTAATGTGTGACTTAAACTGAGTTCACATCCGATGATATGCCCATCTCCACATCGTCATAGGGTTGCAACTGTCTATTACGCCTATCTGTATAGAAATATTACAATACAAACTTTCCTATGTATGTAGCGCGGTCTGCTGAGAGAGAAATCTATATAAAATAGCAAGTCGGATGCTCGCCCCGCCCCAGACCCCACTCCCGCCCCAACCCCCCACACACAGCACACAACACGTACTACATACACACCTGTATCCGTCCCTGGTTTTAAGCACTTACATAGGATGCTGAATCAGGAACGATCGAGACTGTAAATGCGATTTCCGATATCGGTATTAGAGAATCATTTTCGATATTTTCCTTAACCGGTATTGTATTTCCGTTATCGAAAATTGAATTTCCGACATCGGATTTGTGCAGTTAATTTCCGTAATCGAAAATAGGCTTTTCCGATAACGGAAATTGTAATTTCGATATCGTAAATACAGCATTACTGATATCGGAAATCAATTCCGTTAACGAAAATACAAATACCAAATTCGGAAATACAATTTCCGATATCGAAAATACAATTACCGTTAAATTGTAATTCCGATATCGGTATTTGTATTTCCGTAACCGTAATTATTTCCGATATCGGTAATGCTGTATTTACGATATCGAAATTCAATTTTCGATTTTCCGTTATCCAAAATGATTCTCTAATACCGATATCGGAAATTGTATTTCCGATATCGGCAATTGCAATTCCGATATCGGAAACTGTAATTCCGATATCGGTATTTGTATTTCCGTTAACGGAATTGTTTCCGATATCGGTAATGCTGTATTTACGATATCGAAATTACAATTTCCGTTCCGTTATCAAAAATGCAATTTCCGATATCGGAAAAAGCTATTCTGGATAACGGAAATCAAATAGACAAATCCGATATCGGAAATTCAATTTTCGATAACGAAAATGCAATTCCCATTAATGGAAATTATTTTACGTTATCGAAAATGATTCTCTAAAACCGATATCGGAAATTGCATTTCCGATATTTTTAATTAATAAAGGCTCCCTACAGTCTCGTTCCGGATTCAGCATCCTGTGTATGTGCTTAAAACCAGGGGCGGATTCAGGTTGTACGTGTTGTGTGTGTGATAGGGGACGGGGTGGTGGGTGGGGCGGGGGTAGTGGAGCATCCAACTTGCTATGTTATATATAATTATTTTATATATTTCTCTCTCAGCAGACGCTCAGTTTTACAACAATTTCTCAGGGGGAAATTTCCGAACCCCGTATGTCGCAAGTTGAGATACGTAGGCGCGCTACTTACGTAGGAAAGTTTGTGTTGTAAGATGTCAACCCGTCAGATGTATACAGATGGTCGTAATAGACAGTTGCAACCCTATGACGATGTGGAGATGGGCATATCATCGGATGTGAACTCAGTTTAAACTAAGTCACACATAACAAAAACTGTGACCCAACCGGGACTCGAACCTACGGATTTTGCCTCGGTCTAACACTCTACCAACTGGGCTACCGAGTCTCAGGTCATGACGAAGCAAGTAATCACAATACACCAATACCCGATTATAATAATAAACCAATGATATATCCTATTTGGATCAACCATTTCATTTCAGATATTTAAAAAAATCTGAGAGAGGATAATTAAAATAATAATTTAATATGCAGATTGTCCTTGGGCTTCTCCGGAAGTTTCTCCGCACATCTTGCAAGAAGTCGTCTGCATCTTGCTGCATAGATGCATTTTCTAGGGCATTTTCTAGCGCACGAAGTGAAATATTGCCGGCCTCTCCCATGCTTTGTGCTATGGCTTCTCTATTTAACGCCCAACAATTCGCTAGGAGAGCTTCCGCCTCAGGGAGCATTTATTTTCTGTGACCAATTTGCGATATCCGAAATAACAAATAAAACCCTATTTTCGATATCAGAATTTGCCCGTTAACGGACTATACATTTTCGATATCGGAAATGCAATTTGCGATATCGGATTTTATTTTATTATTGTTAATTTCCAATATCGGAAAATGCAAATTCTATTTACCGAATAAAAACCACTTTGGCTTGCCAAACATCTGGACTTGAATATCTGTAATGTAGGACACGTCAATATTCCTGGGGAAATGTTTGAGGTCAATGCCAACCTACATGAAGTTGAAGTGAATGCTGAAGTACACTTGATGTAAAGGGACACACGGCATTTTTTTCTTTCTTTTTTTTATCAAGCATTCAAATTAGCACCTGGATATATTCATCTAGTATCATTTTGACTTAAACATGCTTGCATATATTAATAAAAGGTAATACTATTTGTAGTTTGCAGTTGTTCTTCGGTAGTTTACTATAGGTTTAAGTATATTACGGTTGTAATATAATACACAATTTAAATCAAGATAAAAAGTATTAGCAGTGATTTTCAAATGTGTAAGTGATGTAAATAATAAAAAAACGCAACAATAAATGGCAAAGTCATCAAACTAGCGGGATGTCGCGAGTTTTAAAATAAAAATAAAAAATCAATATTGCCGTGTGTCCCTTTAATATAAAAACATCGTTTTATACAAAACGGTGTTGCGCAAAATAGTGCACCGGTTGCAAAATGTTCCCTATCAAAACAAGAGTACATTTGACATTTGTGATAACAGTGTGCAGCTGACAGTCCTAACATTAACATTGAACGTTTGGTTTTTTGTTTGTTTGTTTGAATGGTGTTTCACCTAATTTTTGGCACATTTTTAGGCCATATTTGACGGTCGATTTTGTTTGTGTGTTAGACGCAAACCACCCAATTTTTCCTGGGTAGGATCAGCTTATGGACATAATTACATGTACATGCAAGCAAGGCATGCAAGCACGAGCGCTCGCGCGTACACACAAACACACACACACATACACACACGCTAGCTTTTTGATAATACATTTAAAAATGAGAATGCATTCAGAATATGTTTAATCAGAATGAGCTATTCTCCTGAATAGATACTTTTCCGTTGTATACCATTTCTTTTCTAAAAATGTAAGAAAAATAGCAGTATTGGAAAGAGATGAAATTTGTAAGCATACAACCCTTTATGGTACGCGTGTCTTATTCGTGTGCCACGTTTAATTTTTTTAAATTTCAAAGTTCTTTTTTGTATGTGTTATTAGGGCTTTGCAATGCCGACTCTTTATCGCACTGTTGTGTCATTTTCTAGGAAGAATGCCGTTCTCTAATTTCTGGTAACGGAACACTTTTCCGTGCTCTAATTTATTTTTAGTGTGTGTGTGTGTGTGTGTGTGTTTGTGTGTGTGTGTGAAAATAGAACTAGTTGATGTATACCTCCCGCCACCCACAAGTACTGATTCTTACGGATGGCGGGAGGTATACAGTACTGGTTCTATGTAGAAAAAATGTCTGACCAAAAAATAACACACAATCAAACTAAAAAACAACACCCGTCATATATGCTAAAAATGACGTAAAACACCATTCAAACAAACAAATCTAATTCAACAATGATATCGCACTTCTTTTTGTAATTAAAGAAACTAAAAACGGCACAATTTCGCTACAAAACCGTTTATCAAAACTCTAACCAGATGTTCAGGTCATATAATAATGCATATGTGCCGATTAAAAGTATAGGTTTATTCATGAATTCTTAAAATATCCGTGACTGAATATGCGTAAAATTAATTATGAATTGGTAACTCTTAATTTGGCTTGGCTGGTTAAACCATTTACATTATGTCTATAGAGATTGGATTTTCAAAATATGTCAGTTATATATACCTCATCGTCAGTAGGTTTAGAAACGGTGTACATATTGTGTAAAATAAACATAGTCGGATCGACATCTTTAATGACCATTGTTCGTTCCCTGTTGCCGGTCAGTATCGACCTTTTCATATAACGACCATTGTTCGTGCCCCGTTACCGATCGGTATCGACCTCAAAACATAACGACCATTGCTCGTGCCCCGTTACCGATCGGTATCGACCTCAAAACATAACGACCATTGTTCGTTCCCTGTTGCCGGTCAGTATCGACCTTTTCATATAACGACCATTGTTCGTGCCCCGTTACCGATCGGTATCAACCTCATAACCTAACGACCATCGTTCGTGCCCAGTTACTGGTCGGTAAGTACATGGTACACACCATTTAGTGTGTATTAAACATAATTTGCTAAGCAAAGGTAACGAAATATAAAATATGGACCAAGGAGAGGGGTCCGTCGACCCCTAGATCCTGATTTATAGTTCATTTATTGGCGACCTTTAACGATTGCCAACATTATTATGACCTGTTATCTGCATATTATCACCGAAAATTCATGGCCAGTTCAACAGTGTCACTGTTTGCTAGTATATCACCGTTTTCGGACACAATTAAGCTCTACTGAGACAACGTTATATTTATTTATTTTCAATTCGACTAGTATTTTGTAGTTACTGTTTTGCTAAATGAATGTTTTACTTTGAATAGTATTTTGTTGTTACTATTTTGCAAAGTGAATGTACAACTGTGACTAGTCTTTGTAGTTACTGCTTTGCAAAGTTTATTTATTACTTCCACAGTATTTGTGGTTACTGTTTCGCAAAGTTAATTTATTACTTCCACAGTATTTGTGGTTACTGTTTTGCAAAGTTTATTTATTACTTCCACAGTATTTGTGGTTACTGTTTTGCAAAGTTTATTTATTACTTCCACAGTATTTGTGGTTACTGTTTTGAAAAGTGAATATTTTACTTCATCTAGTAGTTTCTGTTTTACAAAATGAGTGTGCAATTAGTATTTTGCTCCATTTCCGTATAAATTAGTTTCGGTGCAGAAGTAACAATTTAAAAACTGCTATTTTGTATTTCTGTAAAGATAATGTATAGATACTAGAATATATGTATAGGGAGAAATATTTGCGAACAACCAAGGACATACAACCATCGGACGAACTACGGCTGGGCGCCTAGCTATGATGAGAGAAATCAGACGTATGCATGTAAGTTTGAAGTTAAAGCAATATAAATATTGTTGGCTCTGAAAAACATGAACAAAGCTGAAAGAATTATCAAAATGCCATGGAAAATAAAAGAGATATTGCCTATTGAACATTTGCAAAGAACATAAAAGGAGGCGGCCATCTTAGAACAATGACGTCATCGCGCCTTTTTGCCATACATGACATATTGACAAAATATATTTGAAAGCAAAGAAAATCGCTCCAAACTAGTATATATATGTGTGTGTGTGCGCGCGTGTGTCTGTACACGAATAATAAGGGTAAGGAATATATTTAATAACAAGAGGACTAAGGCGAAGAATACGCTAAACCGAATAAGCTAGATAATGGAACTAGTTAGCAACAAGGACGGTATATGAAGCAATAAGGATACGGTAACACATTTAGCAACACAGGCTGTATACAAAAGTAAGGGCAAGACCATTTTCCGGTAGCAATGAATACTCAATGAATTGTATGAAATGTTCACAATTATGAAGTTTTGAAGATGTTTATATAGGTAAATATATAATCATATTGAAGTTGTGTACACAGTGGGGTAAAGTTAAAAGAAATATAGACCTTCTTGAATATTTATAGCTTTTTTTTATCGATCAATGTCGCCGGGCTTTTTTCCACAAAATTTGGAAAAGGCCCAGGTCTCCATTTTGGGGGGAAAACGCGTTTATTTCTCATTTTGGGGGAGAATGTAAGATTTCATAAATTAAGTAAATATGGCAATACTAGGCTTTATTATATTTTCGTCTATTACTTATTATAATTACTAACTTCTCAGTCAGAACTGAATTAACATACAAAAACGCAATGCAGAAAATTCTAAAATTCTGTGAGACACCTGCCTTCTGATTGAAAAAGATTTCTGCCACAGCTAGGAAAAAACAGTCAACTTTTTAATTGGAAAGAGGCCCATTACATAAGGTAAAGCAGCCCCGACTGTCTGTCCTTCGAATCGGCCACTTACAACACGTAACATGCAGCTCAAGAAATACCTACATAATGTACATACTAACACCAGGCCTGCCACAAGTTTTTAACACAAAATCCTGAGATTTTTTAAAAATTAAGATTAAGAGCGCGAAGAACATTTTTAAATTGAAATTTGGAGCGCGCGACTTCATCTTCGCCATTGTTTTTTTTAAAGCGCAAATTTAAATTATGTATGCAATAAATACAAGTTGATGCATTGTTTGATAGTTATAGGAAATAATAAATTAGCATATTATATTCAGTCAGTGCATTACACGGATGACCACCAATTGATTCGACGATTGTAAATACTCCTCCGACCAGCAAGCGTAACAGGAAAAAATCGGTAAAAGACCGGAATTGACTGTGAAAATATAGCTGTTTAATCATGAACATTTTATTTTGATGCAAAATCCGGAGATTGTACAATTAAATCCGGAGATCCGGAGAGCGACTGAAACATCCGGAGAATCCAGATTTTATCCGAAGATTTGGCAGGCCTGTAACATCAATGCACGTTTAACACTTTAAACAACGCTTGACTGATCTTTTTATACAGGAATGGAATACAATATTAAATTACTCATCCCAAGCTTTGTTTTATCGAAAAAAAAATTGGGGGGGTTACAACCTTCATTAAATAGTGTTTAGAGTAAACGTACACCTCAATCAGTTTCAGGGGCTGGCGTGGCGCAGTCGGTAGCGCGGCGGATTTTTAACCGGAGGCCCCGGGTTCAATCCTCCGTGGTGCCACTGAGTTCCGTCGGTGTGTTCTTGGGCAAGACACTTTACCTTAGCCTCGTCCGTCGGATGGGGACGTAAACCGGGCGGTCCCGTGTATCGGTCTATCCTCCGAGCACGTTAAAGAACCATAGGAATCTATTCGATAATAAGAGTAGGGCAGGTTCCCGGATTCCTATGTGGGCACCTCTCTCTGGGGCGGCTCTAAATAACCTATACTGTGTTGATGAGCCGTTAAACAACATTCAATTCAATTCAATTCAATCAGTTTCAAAACGTTGTATATCTTCTTGTATAGATTAGAAATGATTTTTTTGTGTATGATGTTTATCGTCAACACATGTAAGGTTATATCTGACGGTCGATTTTTTTGTGGTGGAGGCAGATCATGCAACCACTTTTCTAGAACCAGTACTATACACCTCCCGTCATCCGTAAGAATCGACACTTCCTCGCAAGTCGAGCTCCCAGTGGGATTCGAACCTGCAGCGGTGATAGGCGAGAAGGTTTACAACGCAACGTCGTTAACCACTCGGCCACGGAGACGCCAGGTTAGAAATGAAAATGGACAGATGGTCCAGATAGACGAGAGAGGCGTAGACATTGTAACATACTCGAAGACGAGTACCATGATTGTGTTGTGTCTATTGTATACTGATTTACACGTTTTTATTTCCAACGACCAAGTATGTTCAGATTTATAATGCTGTTTTTATGTTTCTTTAACCTGGTGATTTGAATAACCTGGCATTTACTGGTTTGAATTCCACATCCCATTTCCTTTCCTAATGTATGGAAGTTAAGAAATATCAAGTGGATTTGCTTACTTGAGCGTTTTCAATGACTTGTATTAACAACGCCTTGCTGTAGGTTGTGCTGTATGTTGTATAGTGCGTTGTGTTTGTCAGGTTGCAGCGATAATGTGCCCCATAACCGTGAACAATAAAGGTTTAATTACACCAAATCAGCCGGATGTGCTCGCCTGGTGCATCGCAAGTAGTTCTGTATTAAAGAGTGCTGACCTTTTTTTTCTTTAAACACTTTTTAGTGCAATTTCCTGTTATTTTTTTGGCTGTAACTGTATCTTGGACATGTTGCTGATATTTGAAAAGGGAGCTCATCATGTTTTTGACAGTTTTTATATAAATTTCAGAAGTGAAAGTAGACAGGGTACGAATTTGCAAGGGGTAAAAATAGCTTTGCCCTTTGACCCGGTGTTAGTATACAGCTGAATAAATGTTTCTTAGAAGGTATTAAACACCCTATTTCCTTGTTGATGTTTAATAGCAGACATGTTTATTTTACATGGTAAAGTAAGTTTCCCAGAATTCTAATCAGGTTTGAGTTTTAAACAAGTTGTCAACATTCTAACCTTACTATGGAAGGGGCATGGAGAACATTTACGCTATTATAACCTAAACATGTCAGCGAGATCGGGCGATAATTTGCTGCTACATGCTTTTATCACATTTTTTGAAAAATGATGCGACCATTGCTTTAGACCAGTCAGATGGAATGGTACCTGTGTCCAGATATTTTTGGAATGTGTTTGTACAATGAGAATAAAAGGCTTGGTATTATCTGGTCGCATGTTTTGACTGGGTTAAGATTCGGTAATTGTTTGAGGACGCCATTTAAGGAAATGACAATGTTTGACATCTTTGGGAATTTGGGTTTGGATTATTTTGGTAGTTTAATAGTTTATTTAAGTCTCATCACAGTACACTATTATCTACAATACAACAAATCATAAAATACAACTGTGCCATTCTTTTTAGAATTACAAGAGACTATACAATACCAATATACATATGACTGTTCACAATGTTAAAATATTGAGCATCTGAACCGACTGCCACAGCCGTGTCATAAGACTCACAAAAAGCCACAGCAGTAGGTCCAGTAGTCAATGCATACACATATATCACTGTTTTAATTTATAAAATCATTTTCTAAAAATATTGTTATCACACACATTTATACACAGTAAAAACTGAGCGGCCGGTGCTAATCTTGACATGTTGTCTAAAAAGTACTTAAAATAGAAATATTAATATGTGAGTTAGAGAATCGCAACGGCTACTGAAACCTTAAAAAAATAGTATAACAAATCAGATAACAACCCAGATCAGATCTGGAGTGTACTGATTAGCACCGACTTCTCAACGTCGTTATAAAACCTTATTTCTTATCTAATAATGATTGCATTATTTACAGCATAAAATATGATGAAATTAACTTTAAAAAAAAAAGAAAAAGAAAAAAGAACGCTTACCAACTTACTACAAGTAAAATAAATAATAATAGTAACACATAATTAAGAATATAAAACAGAGTTTCGCTTTTTGAGAATATTACAACAGGTTTTGGCACTCACGCGTATCATATCTTTATTGGAAAATAAAAATAACATTTTGTCTGTTTCGTTTACATCTATAAAATTTGGATATACAGACACTGCTTTATCAAATAAGAGTTTTCTAATATCACCATACACATTCTAAAACAGCATGAATCTCGTCCTCAATCTTGTGAATACAAAATGGACAAAAACGCTCATTTTCTGCAATAGTTTCATATCGACCTGTTTCGATTCTCAACGGTGCCACACCACACCTAAACTTTGCAAATGCAGCTCTGTGCTGCAAAGGTAATATAAGTTTGCAATATGATTCAACTTCATACTCTGATTTAAATAGCCTGTATGTTCTTAACTTGTTTCTACCTACTCCACTTACTCCTGTTACTCTGTTTATACTATTCTTCCAATCTATTACATATAACTCCATTAGAGCCGTTGTAACATCTTCAATAAATTTTAACTTTGGAAAGGAAAAATTTATATTCGTGTATGCATCTAAGCCAATTCTTTTAAACTTATCAACAACAGAGTGGAACCAATTTTTACAATTTCGGTTAGCTTTATAATAAGCCCAAACAAAAATACGTTTATGTATCTAATACAAGGAGGTATCCAACCCATATCACCTGATAACGCGGCCACTGGAGTGTATTTGCCTACTCCTAAGTAAAACCTCATGGCTCTATGTTGTATAGCTTTGTACAAGAGAATGATTTATTTCCCCATATAGAAGCTCCATATGAAATAACAGGCCAGACAAGATAATCATACAGTTTTGTATAAACATCATAGGGCATACCACCCATACTTTTATATTTAGCTATAAGCAAACCTAAAGCTCTACTAGCACTTTGAGAAATGAGTTTAGCAGTAATGGAATAATCCCAATATTCAGTCAGAGTTAGACCAAGATAAACATATCGGTCAATGGTATCAACAGTATTAGGTCCACACATAAAAATACATTTTTTTCTTTGGACAGAATTTGGCCTAAAGTGAACAACATTACTTTTATTATTATTTATAGACATTCTATTACTATCACACCAGGTATGAAGTTCATGCAACATAAATTGAAGATCGTGCTCACTATCGGCAATTAGGACAATATCATCAGCGTATAATAATATACACACCTTTTCACCGTCATCAAGCTCTATACCTTTCCCCAGTGATATGATTTTTAATGCCAAATCATTAATAAACAAGTTAAAAAGTATAGGAGACAGCGAACAGCCTTGCCTTAAACCAGCATTAACGTTGAACCAATCGGTTGAAAAATTGTTCACTCTTACACATGATGATACAGACGTATATAAAGACTTAACTGCTATCAACATTTTACTAGAAACGCCATTATCCTGAAGTCGCTTCCAAAGTCTTTCTCTGTTGACAAAATCATATGCTTTACGAAAATCTATAAAAGAACAAAATGTTGATAACTTAAGCTTTTTTCTAGTTTCTATAATATTTGTTAATGAGGCAATATGATCTACTGTGCTGCGATTTTTTCTAAAACCGTTTTGCTCATCGACAATTTTATTATCAACTTCAGACCATATGGAAAGTCTATTATTCAACACTGAACTATATAGTTTATACATAGACGAAGCTAATGTTATTCCCCTGTAAGATAGAGGGTCTCTTGGATCAGCGGAGCTTGTCTTCGGAATAGGATTAATAATACTTTTACCCCAAATTGTAGGAAGTGTACCGGTTTCAAAGCAGACATTAAATAAGGCATGCAGAAATAATACAGATGTATCGTTTTTTAACACATCAATCGGTATTAAATCAACGCCAAAAGTTTTACCTCTTTTAACATTATTTATAGCTTTCTTCACTTCTAATAATGAAATATTACTATCCAAAAAAACATTATTATTCCCATCGACATTTAACTCAAATACACCATTAACATCCGAGTTCAAGTTTAAAAGATGATCAAAATCACGTTCCCATTTTAAAAGAACATTGGTATGTCAGAGTCATAGTGCCATTATCGATCCTATTGTGTAGTGTAGTTCGACTAAGTTTGTTTTAGATCGAGTGGTGATGTGGGAGAGAAAAAAGGTTGACTTGCTAAGAAGATTCGCTTTATCCATGTTACCAGTATGTTCTTGGTGTGAACTAGCGAGAGGTGCAATGCCGCCTGCGTTTTTGAGAAGGGAGTATATTCTAGCAAAATTGGTCTTTGAAGGGTCATTTCCTGCATGAGACATTTTCTTCATTAGACGCCAAGTGCCATTCACGGGCAAGGATAATGTCAATGTTTATCCAGGAATAGGGGTAACCCCGCCTCCTCCCGCCCAAACACCCCCACCTCCGGGTTCATGCTCACTGTGTCATTTTTGCTATGTTCATTAACGGTCTTCAGCACCATCCCTGTATTGTTGCAGATGCTACTTGAGTGGTGGCAGAAAACAATGATCGGGGCTCACTAGAACGTACAATAACTCCGCAGTTCCGCAGGTGATACGGTTCTAGGCCCATTCGCATATGTTTACCTAGATGTAAGTGAGCATGTAATGTTCATTCCTGTTGGCGCCATCTAACCGATTATATTGGTGCGCAGTAAAATAAACATTCAACTCAACCCTCACAAGACTTTACAACTAGTAGATCTATGTCCTCGAGGTAGTTCACATGGGCTGTTTAGATTTTATGTTTGACAAACCAAAAAATATCATTTAGATTATAAACAAAATAAAATTATCATAAAGATACATTTGCTTAAATAAGTGTAGAACAGGCATACCATTAATAGTTAGTTCTCCTTCCAGTAAAACCACAGATAGATTCGCCTGACTCCCACGCGGTGAAGAATAAGGAAAACAAATTTTAGCAATAGGGGACAGGGATACGATGAACAAATAACAAAAACGCTTGCTCAAAATAAAGCAAACAAAGAACAGTGACTTTACAGGACGCTTTATTAATTAATATCAACAAAATTGCTAAAGAAGGATAATTTTAAAAATTAGCAAACATACGTGACACAACTATTAGCAATAAGACTTGCACACAAAGGATGCTGACTATATCGTATAAAACACTTAGGAACAAAAACTGTACAATAAGGATAAGCAAAAAGGACCGCACACAGCGGATGAGGTGTATCATATATGTTTTAAAACTGTAATAGTACTGCACAAGCGTTAACACCATGAATCTTTAAGTTTAAAAATAGTTTCACTGAAGATTATAATAAGGTATACATATATGTAAATATTGACCACTCTTATCAAAGATAAACAAGAGTAAATAGGAAAACAAAGTACTACTCTAAATGTAATTGACCTCAACCTTAATAAGGTGATATTTGACAAGTTGTATCCGCATAAAGTAAATGAAGTGGTGTGATTTTAAACTGAAAATGAAACAACAACAAGATGATGATAAAAACGTAAACCAGACCGGGTACCATTATGATAGTGACACGCGAGAAACGAATGCATGGAATCAGCAGGGAACCAGATTGATTCAGAGAATCAGAAGGGATCCAGATGATATAGATCACATAAAATTATCCGATTTTAATTGCATTCATTTTATTAACTGCCAGTTTCTATATAACATATATATAGGGTCACATGCACATGCAATTTAAAAAAAAAAGACCTGTTAAATATGAGTTAATTGTATTTTAAATTGCAGATATTGGATCAATGAAGATTTTAAAGGGACACATGGCAATCTTGAGTTTTATTCAAACATTAAAATTTGCTCCTCAATTTACTTATCCTACGTCATTTTGACTTTAAAACTGCTTGCATATAATTAAATAAAAAATTGAGATTTCAATTTTCTTCACTATTTCACCAAATTTCTAAATATATTATTGATGCACTATTATAAAAAGTCAGTAATTTGTAAAAATAATTTGCTTTGAACTATTCTAACAATTACTATTAATGATTGAACAAATGCAAGTGAAGAGAAAAACTAACGGGACGCCGTGAGTTTTTAAAAAATCAAGATTGCCGTGTGTCCCTTTAAGCCTAAAGACATGTTGTAAATTGCGTTTACCTCTATACCACGAACAAAAACATTACAATGGGACTCTATGAAAAAACTGATTGTGGTGTGAGACGTTACACTATTCAGGAAAATGTGAGTCAGCACATACAGTCGAATTGCGTGTCGATAACTGAGAGTATCAAGAACAGTAACATGTTTGTTTGTTTGTATGTATGGTGTTTTTTTAAGTCATTTTCAACACATGTAAGGTTATATATGACGGTCGATATTTTGTGGTGGAGGCAAACCACCCACTTTTCCTGGGTAGAACCAGTACTGTACACCTCCCGCCATCAGTAAGAAACGACACTTCCTCAGTTATAAGTCGAGCTCCCAGTGGGATTCGAACCCGCAGCGGTGAGAGACGATAAGGTTTACAGCGCAAAGTCGTTAACCATTCAGCCACGGAGACGCTCTCAGATGATAAATATATATGTTTTCAGATGTTAGGGGCGCTCATCCCTCCTGTGGATCCGCATGTTGAAATTTACAAATATAAGTAGTAGTTATATTTGAATTCAATATGATACTCCTAATGTTCATGAACTTTTAGAGACACATTTTTGTATTTCTCAGATGTAAGCCCTCAACCTTCTCCTGGATCTGTCCTTTTATTTTAATTTTAATTTTTACATTTTTTTAATAGATTATCTAATTGAATCAGTCGCGGATTCAGCTTGGGGTACTGCGTTACTGGCTTACACGTGCTTACATCTACACAGTTATGAAAACCGTCCCGCCTTCACAATAGCAGTAACAATATCCCCTTTCCCATCAACCACCACTCCCGGAAACAGGAGTAAATAATCTAAAACAGGAGAATATGTTTGGGCGACCGTCGAACAACATTTAATAATTTTAAAAAAAACTCTCCTTATCTCATATCCTGAATCCACCCCTGAATCCCGTCTGCAAATCGGTGTTATTTTAGGACATTGCGTTCAATACCTTTAAACTTTGCCTTTTGGTCAAGGTTAAATACGAAACAGGCGATCATGTTTTAAACATTAGTCATTTGGTTCGAAGCTAGTAAGGATCGTTCGTGTTATACTGTTTAAAGAAAATAACAGCATTTATTTGTTATTTTATTTTATTCAAGCCTCGTTTCATCTCTTTATATTTTTTTTAATTTCTTCAGGAATCGAACAATATGGCGGCGGCTTCAGTTTGCAATTCAGACACTTGTTTTCATTGTAGAGGTAAGTATTAGTCTTATTATAACAATATACAGATTAGTTCATATTATTATTATTATTATTATTAAATTATTATTATTGTTATTATTGTTATTATTATTATTATTATTATTATTATTATTATTATTAAATTATTATTATTGTTATTATTATTATTATTATTATTATTATTATTATTATTATCAAATTATTATTATTGTTATTATTATTATTATTATTATTATTATTATTATTATTATTACAACATCCGTCTAAAAAGTATAAAAAAGACAAACATTTGACAGTTTCCAACACCAAAAATGCGTGTATCATCATCAGCTGTATAAGCAGCAGCAGCAGCAGCAGCAGCAGCAGCAGCAGCAGCAGCAGCAGCAGCAGCAGCAGCAGCATTATTATTGTTATAGTTGTTGTTGTTGCTGCTGCTGCTGCTGCTGCTGCTGCTGCTGCTGCTGCTGCTGATGTTGTTGTTGTTGTTGTGTCTTTCTGCAGAGACGGCTATAAACATTGAGTTAGAATATAAGTGTTATCATAACTTCATCTATTTCACTGCTAATACTCAAATTCAGGGGAAATAAACTGATCTATACACATTATACAAAATCAAATGGAACAAAACAAAATGGAGCAGGTTTATATAGGGGTTGTATTGCACACCTTGTTGCAAAGAACGTATTGCAAGAACTTTTTGTCCACACGTGTTTCGCATAGAGTTTACTTGAAGGACAAATGCAACCCCTGTTGAAATTAGCTTTGCATACTGTACCCTATATCAACAACAACAAAAAAATTGAAATGTAAAAATTGAAATGATTGAGAGAACCAGATTGATGCAACACGTATGCTTTGTGCATAACTCATCTAGCATCTAGGCCGAGAAATAACTGAGTAATCAGGGGAAATAACTGAGTATCAGGGGAAATAACTGAGTAATCAGGGGAAATAACTGAGTAATCAGGGGAAATGCCAAGACCGTGTGTTAAAGGACTTGAGGCGATCCGGAAGAGTGATTGGTCAGTTTTAAACCAAATATGTGTTGATGAAAATGTTTGGTTCTAATTCATAAACATTAATTTAAAGAAACTAACCCGCCAAATAATGGCAAAATGACACTACAACCCGTTTATCAAAAACTCCATCCAACTCTTTCAGGTCATATAATAATGTATACATGCCTAAAAGTATATGTTTATTCACGGGTTCTTAAAATACCCTTGATGGAATATGCGTAAAATGAATTAATTCGACGTTTTGGGTTTGGACTGGGTGGTTAAAGCCGTTTTATTTTAATGTCTAAAGAGAGTTGGATTCTCAAATATGCAAGTTATATATATACCTCGTCGTCAGTTGGTTACAAAACGGTGTACGGCGGGATAAGGGCGTTAAACGGTGTTAGTTGTACATATAATTCAGATAAAGTTTACTTGGATCACAAAACAAGATTGTATTTAATAAAATATTTTCGGCGGGATTATATTAGGCTACATCGATACCTTGTGGGCGGAGCTTGAAGATCATCGATACCAAGGATCGTAGACCCGAGTTTCCCATGAAACACATGGCCTGGAATCCATTATTTAAACTATTCTTAGTCCAGTGCTCAAGTACTCAACTTTCATTCACAAATATTTCCATGACCATCGTATGAAGTTGCTGTTTATCTTTATACATATACATAACAGACTGTTATGATTTGCTGTGAACATATTATTAGAAAGAATACGTATATGGCAGAAATTGTGACCTTTATATCCTAAACGTTTGGTAGAATTTTACTCAATTTTTTAGCGTTTTTTTTTTTTATTTGTTTTTTATGTGAAATAAATTGGTCCATAGAATAGTCCATTTGCGTGTTATCATTTCTGGATAGAATATGCCATTTTATCACATTATCCGAATTTTGAAGTACTGGCTGTATACCAGATATCGTCATTTTTATGTTGGTTCCTTAATATATCTAAATCAAAACTAGTCATCTCATAAATATTTTTGCCGGTAGAGAAGCTTACCACTTTGCCGTAAATATTCTGTGTTTACATTGTTTCTATTCTCGGTAACAAGTGTCACGTGACCATCACTAAATATAGACTGAATTAACTGAATGTAGTAGTTATCGTCATCCTCAGTTTAATACACAATAACCCAAATTTAGGATGATGAAAACTTGTGTAGTTATTAATTTAAGATTAAATATACTGGTCATTGCTTTTGAATACACCAAACATATTATTTAGAAAAAAGTTATATCATTTTGCAACTGTATTGATGATCATCGGGTGTAAGTCATTAATAATTTAAAGGGAAATAACTGTTCGCAGATTTAAATTGATTGACGTGTACTCGTTGTCTCCCTTGGCTAAAAATGGCACGTAAATAAAAGAAAAAATTCCTGCGCATGCGCATTAGCGTGTGATTCCCCGATTGTGTTTTTGTTTATAACGGTATTTATATAGGTAAACGGGTTGATTTGAGAGTGTATGTTAACATTTCTAAAAGATATTTTCCGTACGGGTTGATATTTCGCTTAATCACCCTCAACGCGTCATAGTATGAGGCGCCGTATTGCTTTTTAATACAATTCAGTATTATAATAACACGGTGGAGGAATCAAAGGCACCATAACGCTATTGTTAAAATTGTCACCGTGCATTTTCCGTTATGGTGCCCAGCGCAGAAATTGTCGTCAAAAGGTGAGTGTGAAATTGTGTTGTTTTTTTATCAAGACGTTTTATGTCCAATTCCCCAAAATCGGGGAATGTCATTCCGGACAAATATGTCCAACCTTTATTTTGAAAGATAATTGACAAAATGCCAAAATCTAATCGTGTAGAGCGCTTGGACTTTGCAAGAGTTCATAGTTGATTTGTCAAAATCAGAATTTTGTGACCATTCTTCAACGATCTGCAGGTTTACGCTAATATTTGACCTTCATATAACTGTGTAATAGACAGCGGATACTCTGGTACAAAATACTGAATATTATATGCCATATAAAATGCTATGAACCCATTTTTTTGAAACCTCGTGGTGCCCAGGTCGAGACTATGGTGCCCACGTCGCGACATGGTGCCCAGTGCAAGTAACTTTAAAAGAAAAAAAACGGTCACATTTAATAAAATATACACAGGTATCCACTAAATAAATATTTGAATTGACTTGACTTGTATTAAACTGTGTTTGTGGGGAAACTTAATTCAACTTCAAACTGCTGAATTATCCAATTAGTCCATCCCTCCACAATCCCTGCTTTTTGTTTCGAACTCTGTTCATGTTCCCATTAATTATCCATCAAATAGTCTCTATAGGACATAACTATTTATTTAGTGGATACCTGTGTATATTTTATTAAATGTGACCGTTTTCTTTTTCTTTTAAAGTTACTTGCACTGGGCACCATGTCGCGACCTGGGCACCATAGTCTCGACCTGGGCACCACGACGTTTCAAAACATGGGTTTATAGCATTTCATATGGCATATAATATTCAGTTTTTTGTACCAGAGCATCCGTCTGTCCATTACACAGTTGTATGAAGGTCAAATATTAGCGTAGACCTGCAGATCGTTGAAGAATGGTCACAAAACTCTGATTTTGACAAATCAACAATGAACTCTTGCAAAGTCCAAACGCTCTACACGTATAGATTTTGGCATTTTTTCAATTATTTTGCTTTCAAAATAAAGGTTGGACATATTTGTCCGGAATGACATTCCCCGATTTTGGGGAATTGGACATAAAACGTCTTGATAAAAAAAAAACACAATTTCACACTCACCTTTTGACGATAATTTCTGTGCTGGGCACCGTAACGGAAAATGCACGGTGACAATTTTAACGCATAACAATAGCGTTATGGTGCCTTTGATTCCCCACCGTGAATAAAGGAAAGAAAAATGGGTACTTTTTATTTTTGCTCAGTATATATAATAAAAGGGACGTATGACGCTCTCCCTGATAATACTCTTGGTGGGAAGTCCGTATTATTCTTGTTGTAAAACCGAATAGGTGATATCACTGATTCGAAAAGGTGATATCACTGATTCAAAACGAAAGGGTGATATCACCTATTGATTGGGTAATATCACCTATTTGAATGAGTGATATCACAAATTCCAATAGGTGATATCACTCTTTAAAAACGAATGGGTGCTATCACCTATTCGAATCAGTGATATCACTCATTCAAATAGGTGAGTAAGTAAGTACTCAGTGAAGTGTGCTTATACGCATCAAACATTTTTTAATTAAAGCGCTGTTCAAGCTGTCCTACACCCTCAAAAACTGGCCTATGGGAATACCAGCAAAAAAAGGGGGTATATTTTTTTGGTGAGTATAGTATTGCTAACGGTTAGTTGTATAATTAAATAATAACTGTCCAATGTATTTCTCGGGTGGGTTTATCTACAATTTGAATGACTGTATATTAAACAATAGAAAAGGCATAGAAAATGAAATTATAATAATATGTTTCATTTGTTCAAAAAATTGTTTTGTTCGTTTTTTCTTGGTGGGGGTGGGGATGTAGGGGCTATGTTTGGTATGGTATATACCCCTTCCTCCGTGTGGGGGAGGGGACATTTCCGCATCTATTGCTGCAAGATCTGATGCGACCATAACATGAACGCCGGCCATTATCTCCGGTGACGAAAAAGCGCGCCAAATGCTGCAACAGCCGGCGATTGGGATCAGTCATTAGTAATTTATATAGAGTTTATTTCTGAATTGGTAATCGGTGATATCGCTGATTGTCATTTATATAGAGTTTATTTCTGAATTGGTAATCGGTGATATCGCTGATTCGAACAGGTGATATCACTCATTCAAAATGAATGGGTGATGGGTGATATCACCTATTCGAATGGGTGATATCACTTATTCGTTTTGAATAAGTGATATCACTTATTCGAATGAGTGATATCACTGATTCGAATAGGTGATTTCACCCCATCAGTAGGTGATATCACGCATTCAGAATGAATCGTTGATATCACCTATTTGAATGCGTGATATCACCGATTCGAATCAGTGATATCACTTATTCAAAACGAATAAGTGATATCACAGATTCGAATAGGTAATATCACCAGATGGTATTAAAAAGTAATAGGGCACCCCATATCATAGCGGGTAATAGCGCAAAATGTCAGCCCGCGCTCAGTTCTAGAAATAGATTTTTTCAACAACAACAACAAAAAAAATCTTTAATATATTAGTATATTAGGAGTATGTGTTCGGTATAATAAAATCGCCTCGGTCGACATTACATTCTCGGGTTGATAATATTCACTGGCACCCTCAAGAGGATGTTTTCTCTCGGCAGCTATTTCACGCTTGCGTAAAACCTTGCTTGTTTATACTCATCGTCGAAACCCACGTTTTATTGATTTCGTTATACTCCATTCATCACGTGATGTGGAGAGTAACGGAACAAATCACACGGGGGTATCCGACGATGGTTTATACTGTACGTTATTATAATTATTTATGAAGGACTGTTACGGGAAATGTTAGTGTTGTTGTCCTCAGGTCAATCAAATTCAAATTCTTTATTTCACTTAGGCTACATACAAATCTAGCAACAAGAAGTATAAACATATATTTCACACTAATGTAGATTGTACACACATCTCAAATCAAGCACCGGATACACTACCATATAATTAATTATAACAATTTCCCGTGCACACACTAGACTTTTCGTCTATTTTTTCCAAACCAAACCAAACTATTTTTCATCCACATTAAAGGGACACATGGCAATCTTGATTTGTATTCAAACATTAAAATTTGCTCCTCGATTTAGTTATCCTGTGTGGTTTTGGCTTTAAAACTGCTTGCATATAATTAACATTAAATAAAAAAAATAAAAGATTTCAATTTTCTTCATTTTTTTCCCCCAATTGTTTTAAAGGGACACACGGCAATCTTGAAGTGTTTGAAATGGGTGTCTTGACTTATATATCCAGTATCATGTTTACTTTTAACCTGGTTACATTTAAATAAATAAAAATTTAAGTATTGACTTTTTCGTCATATTTTACTTTAAGTTTTAATATATTATTGGTGCAATAATATCAAAATTGAATAAAATGCACAAACAATTTGCTTATTACTATTCTTATAATTAATATTAATGATTGAATAAATGTAAGTTATCCAGAAAAACAAGCGGGACGCTGTGAGTTCTAAAAAAATCAAGATTGCCGTGTGTCCCTTTAAATATAGTATTGCAATATTATAAAAAAAGTTAGTAATATGTAA
This sequence comes from Cyrtodaria siliqua, assembly GCA_037043455.1. Classification (NCBI taxonomy): domain Eukaryota; kingdom Metazoa; phylum Mollusca; class Bivalvia; order Adapedonta; family Hiatellidae; genus Cyrtodaria; species Cyrtodaria siliqua. The sequence goes on from JAWPHD010009286.1 coordinate 24,527, forward strand.
AAACAATTTTCTTTGCACTATTATAAGAATTACTATTAATGCTTGAACAAATGCAAGTTAAGAGAAAAACTAACGGGACGCCGTGAGATTAAAAAATCAAGATTGTCGTGTGTCCCTTTAATGTAATCGTACGGATCATGAGACCTAGTTTAATGAATGCATTTTGAGTACGATCCCGAAACAACTTATGTTTGTTTTGTTTTTTGGCATTTGGATTTACACCCAAGTACCTTTAATCAAGGATGTGTAAAAGAGTCTATTGTCTCCTAAAATTAAATAAATAACAGGAAAAAAAAGGCTCTTAAAAGGCGTTAATTTTTATCGCGGACCCGTATTATAAAGTAAACACTGCAATTTTCGTTCTTAAAAAACAACTCTCGGCATCTCGTTTACTCATTTTTACACTTTCCCTTAGCCTCGTCCGTCGGATGGGACGTAAACCGGGCGGTCCCGTGTATCGGTCTATCCTCCGAGCACGTTAAAGAACCACAGGAATCTATTCGATAATAAGACTAGGGCAGGTTCCCGGATTTCTATGTATCCTTCCCCTCTCTCTGGGGCGGCTCTAAATAACCCATACTGTGTTGATGAGCCGTAAAACAACATTCAATTCAATTCAATTGATCATATTTACATGCAGCACATTTTATAACAAAAAATACTACACATTCATTTTAATACAGGTACATAATTTCGAACTTGTAAAGAAATTTGTGATATTTGTGTATATCATCGTCCCGTGTAATAATTGGCTACACTCCTGTTTGCACGTCCGTGGGACGGTTCCCTGAGTTTCAAATGAACCACCGACCACCATGCAACGTCCATGTCTCAGACGATCAATAAATGTTGACCTTGATATTATCACGCGTCGACCTGGGGAAAGTACTGGCAATCAGGTCGTATCTACCTACAGCTTACCTGGACGTTTCTATAAATAGACACGAACACTATATTTATTCAATGTCGGCAAACTTTGATCAGCAGGCGATCATGCTTCACGCGCATGGTCTATTTATAACTGGTGGAAAATCCACAGTGTAAGTCTGCACTAAGCTGATTTCATCATAATCATGCGTGTATACTTGAATGTATACAAACAATGTTTGAGTTGCGTCAGTTACAATGCAAAAAGCAGTCGAAGCGTTCACAGGGGCGAATTAAACGAAAAATTGTTAAATGGAATGGAATTTAAATGATTATACTAAACAGGATATTAACAAGGTATGTTTTTTGTACAGATAACTCGTTAACGGTTCAATGCTTGATTGCAAGTAAATGCTAAGAGTAACAGCATGGGAGCGTTTCTTCTGTGACAAAAATAAAACGCGTGTGTGTTGTTTAATCGATGCAATTAGTCTGTTATTGTATGAAATAATATCCAATTGATATACAGTTTATTACAAACCAAATTACTCATATTTGTTTCAATGGTGTTTTTGTGTGTTTTTTCATATTGTTGTTGAAACAATTACTTCCTCTTCTTTCGACTTGTAAACTGAATACTAGTATATACAGAGCCTCATCATAATACATCACAACATGAGTTCTATAGTATATAATATAAACACGCTGATAACAATGGAATTATATTTAAACATATTTCCATTTCCTGAATATACCACTTTAAATGCATTTTTACTTGTAAATATTGTATATATTGTATTGTTGAACTTGAGGGCCTCATGAGAGATTGACTAGTTTCAAATGAGTTCTCTCGTTAAATAAAGTCTTTATTATTATTATTATTATTATTATTATTATATATGAATGAGAGATGAATATATAATAGGCCATACCTAAATTTAAGGATCGCAAAAAAACGCGAATTAATTTTCTGGCATGAGTATAGCGTAATAAAAATTATGATAAATCATGATGTACAGCGTGGAAAAAAATAAAAATAAAATAAACCAAATGAAATGTTATATATATATGAGCCAATATATCATATATTAAGATTACTCTGTTTACAGCTAGTATGCTAACAGCTTTAGGCATATGTGATTGATTAGCGGTTTAAAAAACAACACTTGCGGTGTCCTCATGGGGTCGTTATGTGTAACGTTCTATATTCATTATTCAGTCATGAATGATGAAATCATGTCTCAGTCATGGCTTCCTGGACATATATAATACATGCATATAGGTCTATGATACATATGCGATTCTGCACATGTTGATATTGACATATTGATACTGCCAGACACGTAGATGGTACATGTTTGTATAGTATATATTATTACTAGTGATAGTTGATCCAGCTGTTAAGATCTTTGCATGTAATAATCCGAGCCTTCTCTCACCCTAAAAGCATTTTCTTTCTTTGTCTTTTTCATTTTTTTTGTGCGACACAGCCAAATGAAATATCAAAATTGTAAAAAGGACTGGTAAGGTCAGAGAAAGCTCGGATTATGCATGTAACTGCATTTTTATATAGAATGTTTAATATCAGTTCAGGCCCTAGCTGAGCAAAGACCTAATAACTAAATAGTTTATAACATATTTTCACGTCCGTAGCTATGCTGAGCCCAGAGAGAATAATAAAAAAAAGCTCAATAATATATTTTTTATTATACTAATAGGAACTTCTAACGCACCATAGTATACATGTTCGAATTTCAGTCGATTTAGTAAACACAGGGGTAAACATTTTCATGAACATTTTTTTAAGTTGCACGTGCACCTGCTTGCAAGAAAATAACCCGGAACAAAATTGGTGTGCAGTAGTGTTGGAATACAATTAAAATATACCCATACACAATTTCAATAGAAGAAAATAGGTTCAAATATACTATTGGGTCGTTTGGAGTTCGGTTTAGTAAATAAGTAGGATAGTAAATTAGAAGGATAGGCAAGTCTGTGTGCCGCGGCACATCCAGGCATTTGTCTTGATAAGACTTTTTGGAAGTTAGAACTGATTATAGTGATCCACTGACATATATTTAGAACTATAACAGTCAGTGATAAAACATAGACCCGCTTTAATGTACTGGCGAACAGTTTTGGCTTATTCCTTAAACTGTTACAAATTGAATAAAATCACGTTTAGGTCTTTAGGGTTATTGTCCGAAACTGAATTGTCACCTAGAAGAAAACAACATAAAACAACAAATTTTTTAGATAATGAAACTTCAAATATTAAATCTGATATAGTAGTATGTGTGGTTTCTTTATTCAAAATGTCTCGTAATCTCTAGCTTTGACACACAGATTAAGAGCGTACTTATCATCAGATAATCCTTTGGTTTCAATATATGAGTGACCGCAGTGGCCCCCTTTCTCTGGGGGCCTATAGAAATGATCTAATCAATACCTGTCTTGAGCCATTATTTGTTGATCGACTGTAGGCCATACTTACTTTATTTTCAATGTTTAAACAATTTTAATTGTATTTTCAGAGGTTTGTTCAAATAAAACTACTGGTATAATTCGTATGAAGGCAAACCCGGCAGTATTGTGTAACGATAGTAACCTCCGTTGTGTCCATAACAACCGGGTAACCATGTCCTCCAGAATGGCATCTGACGTCAGAAGTAACAGTGGGTTAGAGGTGAAAGGTCTTGTGCTGTTGGCCGTCTGCGGGTTATACGCGCTCTTCCTGTTTGCCCTGGGTAGCTTATTGAGCTATGTCGTCTGCAAAATATCGTCCACAGGTATGCATTTTTTTCGTTTTTATAGTTGTCTACGTTGATATTTTAAAGTTGATAAGAGGGTAGTTTGCATTATTAAAAGTTAGGTGTCCTATTCATGACTCGTTGGATATATGAACATGTACTCGTGATTCGTGAATGGTTCTGAATTTGTATTTAATGCTGTTTGTAAGTGAATTTTAAATACAGTTGTGTGAGCTGCTATTTTAAATTGTAATTTTTACAAAAAAACTAAATAAATCACGACAATTGTAAGGATGGTATCATGTCTTCTTGGCATAGTCTGCGATTCCAAAATGCTCATTTCTTTCTTACAATTCTTTAATTGTTTGCATTTCAGTGAAATCAGTTTTGTGTGGCGTCGTAGATTCGGAAGCAATGTCCCTCTCGGTGATAAAACCAGACGACAGCAAGAATGCGATAAAGCAGAAGAGACAGCAGACGAGATCCATCAGCCATGGGTGAAAGCTGTCTGAAGACCTTGTTCCTAATTACCATGAACGACTTTCAGCAAATCATTAACATTGATGATGAAAGTGTAGATACCGGTCTACTGCTTGAGGTCACCAAGTTTTTAATAATTGAGGAAAAACCCACGTGTTCCGCTAAGCGAGTGATACCCGGATAGGTTCCATCAGACAAACCCATTGCAGAGAAAGTAGCGCCGATAAATTGCCGATGTCATAGATGCTACGCAATGTCAACATTACGTACGAAAAATAAAAATAACATTGACAAAGCTAAGGTGACATCACTGTATGATAACAAAGCTCTGATGTGATGTACACGTCAGTAAAATAAGAATGACAAAGCTATGGTGACATCACTGTATAATTACAAACCTGTGATGTACAAGCCAGTAAAATAAGAATATTGACACAGCTATAAGAAAGTTATATGTATAAGATTACGAAGTTTTTTGATGTGCTATCAAAGCCAGTAACATGAAATTTGACGCCACTCTAACATGACACAGTTTTGATGTGATGTGGAAGCCAGCCAACAGTTGATTGCCCAAGATGCTAGATATATTAATGAGAATAAGATTCACGTTGTTTTTGTTTTCAAACAAAATGGTCTTGTTTAGTAATGAGAAAACAAACCCCTTTATGTGTCCAGAGATTACGGCACGTGTCGAGGGGTGAACGAAAAACTACTGTTTTGAACTGAACAACAGTATAAATAAATGAAGAAAAAGATGCAAACGTATCGATGTACTGATTTTCTTCTCTGAAACATAAATATCCTTTGAAACGTAAATGGCAGAGTCTTAAAGTCATGCATATAAATATAACATGTAAAAGAACATGTTCAGAAAGTAAACTATAGTTTCCGAATGATTAAAAAGCAGAACAGTTTCTTGTTTGCCTGCTTATATTTACCCTTCAGAACAAGTGTGATTCACATACACACAAGAGATATGAAAACGCAACCCAGGAATTTCCGCTATATATTCTATATACTGCACACATAATTGCACATAATATTCCAAAGAAATCCCAAGATGTTTTTTTTAAAAAAGAGTTGCAGTTAACTAGAGAAAGGACACAACTGTGATGTTGTAGACGTTTTAATCACACTACACCTTGTAACAAGAACTTCATAAATGTTGAAGTTGCTCTTTGAAAAACTGAGCTAGTTCAGTACTGTATTTAACTTAACGTAAATAGTTTGCAAAACGTTGCATCCTAAGTTTGCACACATGATTGAGCCAAACGCGTACTCTGTCAATAATGAAACATTGAAGGAATACTATTTGCTGTATTATTTGTTGTCTTAGTATTTTTTCCAAAAGGAAAGGTCTTACGTAGCCATGTACCATTCGATTAAAAGCAGCATACTGTATATACAATATATAGCGGAAATTCCCGTGTTGCGTTTTCATATCTCATGAGTGTACAGTTGTGAGATATAAAACATGTTATAGAAAAGAGAAACTCTAAGGAGAGTAAGTGATAGTTCCCGAATGATAAGAAAAAAAGCGTAGTTTGACATTGTATAGTGTACGTGCATGTGTACATACGCTCGTTAACATTGGTACGTGACTCCAGACACATTGCAACAAACGCTACTGCGTTCTGAAATGGTTTATAGGTTAATAAGTATAATGCATGTATACGCGCAGTTGATGTTTTTATGTAGGGCATTTTCATATGTAGGGCATTTTCATACGTTTATATTTTATTGCTCTATGACAAAATACACATATATGTCTTTATGCATACATCGATTCAATTTATACATCAGGATCATCTTTGTATCATGTCATTGTCACATATACGATTGTCAGTTTTGTAATGATGTGTGCACGTGTCCTGGACTAATATTCATCAATATGCTTTGTTTTAAGAGTCCGACTGGAATCTTAGATTTGGACTCTAAATATAAATACGATAAACTGTTATTCAGACTCGACACTTTAGTCTTGAATCTACACGATTAGTGTGCATGCTACCAGAGACGTAATAAACCAAATCTGACCATAATCAGTTTCACTCAACTTATTTGACACGGATGTTCTAATATGTCGGGTCGGTTCTCATTAGTAAATTTTAATTTATTTCAAAGACTCGAGAATATTGACGAATACCAGTCCCGAACTACGTGCAATTTGTATCGGAAAGAAACGGATGTGGACTGGTTGCATTTGAATGTTTATTGTCTTTATAGTTCTTATATTAACCGTATTATCAATTATGTGTAAATATTTGTTATAAGAGGCATTTAATATGTGCAAATATATACAGACCATATATAAACGTGTAAATACTCTTCAGTCACTGTGCCATTGACCATTGTTGTACACATTGTTATTTATTACTTGTTAAATGAAATAAAAACTTACCAGTATTCCTGTGGTTGCGTTTTTACAGTGTCGCCCACTCTATATTTAGTAATTAAACGGACAAACTTCTTCCTCAACATCTTCCGTGCAAAAGAATTGATAACTATGATAAGTTTCTGATGTATAGGAAATATGTGTTTGTTTGTATGGTGTTTTACGTCATTTCCAACATATGTAAGGTTATATATGACGGTGGATTTTTTTGTGTTGGAGGCAGACCACCCATTTTCCTGGATAAAATCAGTACTGTACACCTCCCACCATCCGTAAGAATCGACACGACGTCCTTACTTATAGGAAAGAAAATCGCATAAACTGAATGACAAAATATTATACTAAGTGTAGTAGCAATGCAGTAATGCGTTTTTGGACATTGCACGCATTTATCATTTTAGCATATATGGTTATTTAAAACTATCACGTTCTCAAAATGGCGGCTACCTTATCCGTATCGAGAACGATATGCCTTCAAATGGTCAAATCATACGATTTTGGTCATTGTTTCATCATTTTCGAAGTTTTTAAAAACTCCTTGAGTTGTTAAGCTTGTTTCAATATATGCCTACATTCACATGGCATAATATATGTCAACATTCTCTTGGCATAATTTATGTCAACATTCCCTTGGCATAATATATGTCAACATTCCCTTGGCATAATATATGTTTACATTTCCTTGGCATAATATATGTCAACATTCCCTTGGCATAATATATGCCAACATTCCCTTGGCATATTTCATTTAACATTAACCGTTGGCATATCGAGTTGCTTTCAAAACAAAGTGTCTATTTAGCATGCAAAAACACTTCTTTTAACTTGCAGTGTGCAAATGGGAACACAATAATAGTTAGGACATATTCATATTAATATTAAAAAAAAAGTGAATTAATGTTTGAAACGATTGCGTGATTGATAAATTAGTGAAGGATACATTAGTATATAACTGGATTAAATTGATGATTATGTTATGTTATGGAATGATATATTGGTACAATGTTTTTGGAAGGTTGAGCTGGTGGATGGATTTGTTTGTTTGTTTGTATGATGTTTTACGTCATTTTCAACATATGTCAGGTTATATATATGACGGTATTTTTTTTTGTGGTGGAGACCGACCTCCCACTTTTCCTGGGTAGAACCAGTACTGTATACTTCCCGCCATCCGTAAGAATCGACAGATCTTCACAAGTCGAGCTCCCAGTGGGATGCGAACCCGCAGCGATGAGAGGCGAGAAGGTTTACAACGCAACGTCGTTAGCCACTCTGACACGGAGACGCTATTGGTGGATGGATGGTTAAATGAAACTGAATGGGTAGTGGGTCGATTGATAAGTGGATGGTTGATTTGATTTGTGTGGTTTGGTGTAAGGGGCCATAATTCTTTCAAAAATCCTTCAACCGGAACATGGTGATGATATACGCAATTAGGCTTGGTACTGGTCATCCCTGCAAAGTTTCGTTGAAATCCAGCCAGAGGTTAGGAGAACTAGTCCAGACAAAGTAAGTATAAGGGCTCATAACTCTGCCAAAATCCATTCAACCAGAACATGGCAATGACAGGTGCAACTAGGCTTAGTAGTGATCATCCACGCCAAGATTTGCTGAAATCTGGCAAAGAGTTCAGAAGAGATTAATCTGGACAAAGTGTGTGTATTAAAACATTTAAAGGGCCATAACTCTGCCAAACATCATTCAACCGAAATGTGGCGATAATATGCACAACTAGGCTTGATACTGATCATCCTTGTCAAGTTTCGTCTATATCCAGCCAGGGGTTCAGGAGAACTAGCCCGGAAAAATGTGTGGTGTCAAAATCTTTTAAAGGGCCATAACTCTGCAAAATATCTGTAAACCGGAACGCGATGATGACATGCACAACAAGGCTTAGTGCTGATCATCCCTGCAAAGTTTCTTTGAAATCTGGCGAGGGGTTCAGGGTTCAGGAGAAGTAGATCAGGCAAAGTTTGTGTATTAAAACCTTTAAAGGGCCATAATTCGGCCAAAATCATTCAACCGGAACACAGCAATGATTTGCACAACTAGACGTGGAATTTATCATCCCTAACCCCGTGTGGTTGCCGGGGTAGAATACAACCACTGCAAACACACCGTCACATGCAGAGGGGTATGACCCCCCCCCCCCCCCCCCCACCCCACCCCACCCACATTCATATTCATTTTGTCATTTTTTTGTTCATGCTCATTAAAGGTCTTCATCATGACCCCTGCATTGTTTCAGGTGCCATCTCGCTCACATCACTAAGAGCAGTGGCAGAAAAACAATAACGTGGCTCCAGCGTAAATGGAGTTTCTACGATAGAATTTGTAGCAACTCTGCAGTTCAGGGTGAGAAGGTTCTAGGCCCATTTTCCATATTTTATCTCGATGTACATGGAAGATGAGCCTGGCATGTTCATGCCTTTTAGGCGCCATATAACCTTTTCATGTGTTGGTGCGCCTTAAAACCCCAATTCAATCAATCAATTATCATCCCTAAACAGTTTCGTTTAAATCCGGCCAGGGGTTCAGGACAACTAGTCCGAACAATGTTTGTGTATCAAAACCTTTAAAGGGCCATAACTCCGCCACAAATTATTCAACCGGAACACGGCGATGATTTGCACAACGAGACATGGAATTGATCATACCTAAAAAGTTTCGTTTAATCAGGCCAGTGGTTCAGGAGAACTAGTTAGAACAAAGTTTGTGTATTAAAACCTTTAAAGGGCTATAACTCCGCCAAAATCATTCAACTCGAACTATGTACAACGAGGCTTGGTACTGATCATCCCTGCAAAGTTTCAATGAAATCCGGCCAAATGAAGGCCCTTTCGTCTTAATGAGAACAAGATATAGCATATTTCAGAAAACACCGATGTAAATGGTCCAATCTGATGGTTTTCGAACTTGCCCGAGCTTTCATTGATATTAACAATCTGGTAAAGTTTCGTAAAGATCGGATGAAAGATGAAGGCCCTATCGTCTTAACGAGGCAAAATATAGGATTCTTAACTAAATCAAGGGCCATAACTCCACTGTTACTGGTCCTATCTGGCTGGTTTTCGAACTTGTCCGAGCTGTCATTGATATTAACAATCTGGTAAAGTTTCATAAAGATCGCTTGAAAAATGAAGACCCTATCATCTTGAGGCAAAATATAGCATTTTTAACTAAATCAAGGGCCATAACTCCGCTGTTACTGGTCCGATCTGGCTGGTTTTTGAACTTGTGCGAGCTGTCATTGATACAAACAATCTGGTAAAGTTTCGTAAAGATCGGGTAAAGGTCATATCGAATTAGCGAGGCATAGTATAGCATTTTTAACTAAATCAAGGGCCATAACTCCACATACTGGTCCGATCTACCTGGTTATTGAATTTTTCCGAGCTTTCATTGATATTAAGAATCTGGTAAAGTTTTGTAAAGATCGCGTGAAAAATGAAGGCTCTAACATCTTATCGAGGCAAAACATAGCATTTTTAACTAAATCAAGGGCAATAACTCCGCTGTTAATGGTCCGAATCTAGCTGGTTTTCGAATTTTCCCGAGCTTTCATTGATAGTAACAATATGTGCAAGATTGGTAAAGATCAAATAATAAATGAAGATGCTAGAGTGTTCACAAGGCTTAATATGGATTTTTTCAGCAAAACAAGGTCCATAACTCCGGCGAAATTATTCCGATCTAGCTTGTTTTCGAACTTTTCCGGGCTTTTATTGATATAAAGACACTGGCAAAGTTTCGTAAAGATCTGATTAATATTGAAGGCCCTAGAGTGCAGAAAAAAAAATTCAGAAATACAAAGGCCATAACTCCGGTATTACTGATCCTATTTGGCTGGTTTTTTTAGCTTGTCCGAACTTTATTGATATTAATAATTTGTGCAAGTTTGGTAAAGATCAAATAATAAATCAATGTGCTACAGTGTTCACAAGGCTTAGTATGGCTTTTTTTAGCAAAACAAGGGCGAAACTAATCCGATCTAGCCGGTTTTCGAACTTGTCTGAGCTTTCATTTTCATTGATATAAAAAAAAACTATCCGATTAATAATGAAGGCCCTAGAGTGTTCACAAGGCAAAAGTTAACGGAAGACGGACGACGGACAACTCGTCATCCCATAAGCTCATAAAGAATGGATATGTTTTAAATGCTATATCAGCTTGTTGCATTAAGTTTTTAAGTTACTAGATTTGTTTCCATTAATACATATGATATTTAATGAAAAAAGTGTACAATTCCTGACATATTCAGTACAGCTGCATTGTCCCATGATACATGTGCTAAAGAGGCACTACCTATATCTACGCGATTTTTAATGTAAAATATTAAATACTCAATATTACTACATTTATATGTATGCAAAGCTATTTTATGAGTATTCTAAGAAGCAACAAGGTTCGTATTCCAGTTCTGTAAATTATTAATTATGATCAAAACAATATCTTGAATAAAATGCTGCCCAGCCGTTTATTCCTGCCGGAGAACTACGAGTTTTTACGATTTTATCGGACATGCGCAATGCCAGAGTTGTCGTTCCTTGCATACACATACATCTCTGTCAACGTCTCACCAAATGCCAAGAATCTTGGCAAACGATGAAAAACGGTGGAAATGCAAAATTTATTGATGACATTAATATTTTTCTGAATTAACTTCATATGGAAGGCTTATATTACAAAGAAAACAATTTTCGGCTTGAATATTTTAAATATACAGTACATTATGCTCAGGATTATATTGCGGTAGAATAAAGCTGTGCACTTTGGCATATCACTTCGCCGTCAACACTTTAAAATAGGCACCACCAAATCGTACCCGTAGCGTAACAGTACAGCGATTTGCTTTCCAGCACTTTCCAATATCACATAGATCTTAACAACCTACTTAAATTAAAGTACTAACCTATACTATATATCAAAATGTAGATAATAAGTCATGTTTCTTTCGATTGTTTACATGTCAATCAACGGCCGATAGTTGGTGGTGTCACGGTGTTGAAGTTCTGTTGCTATTTTTATATTTTAGCTATGGTCATGTGACAAATTATCATGTGATCGCAGACTACTTCTTAGATGTTGACAGAGCTCAATGTAATGGCCTCTGGGAGAGATTGCGAAAACAAACCACTCGGGGCAGTTCCGATAGTAAAGGAATCGATCGGAACTCGTCGCCAATCCGACGAGGCAGTTCCGATTGTAAACGAATAAGATCGGAAAATCTCCGTAATCGGCTTGTCTAAAACAATTACGAATACAATTTCAAAAATCCGATCTTTTCTATCCTGTTTTTCCCCAGCAAAGCGCATATTTCATGGGGTGAAATTATTGCCGTTTACCTTTTTCATAGTCCTCTTTACAATTAAGTAAAGATTATATCAATTGGTGGACAAAAAGATATAGGTAGAGCGTCTTTAAATCTCTAAATTCTAAGCATCGTATTGACCAGTCTGAACCATTTCAATTTGCACCCCATGCTGTTATTTTTATGACTTCAATTAGGAATAATAGCCCCTTCACTGCAGCTCATGTCAATCACACAAAAGTTCTCCAGGACTACCAAGCTAGCCCTTTAACGTGAGCCACTGACCATCTGGAAACAACATAACTGACCCTGGAAACGCAGACATTAACCCCAGTTGAAGCAATGACCCTTTGGCCAGGCCATAACTAGTCACAAGGGACCGACTAATCTTAGGCCAGGCCATGTTAATTAAGCCAAGCCATGTTTCAGTGTATGCCCATTTGTTCACCACTTTGACATTTAGCGCCCAACGACAACTGATCTCTTGTGTCCCGGTGTATAAAAATAATTAGTGTATAACCCGGTCTGCAGTTATGGAGCTAATTAAATTTCCGTTGACCAAGTTTAAGAAGTTAAATACACAATCATTATGCAATGCCGGCTAGACATAACGTTTATAATCAGACTGCACTTGGGGTCTGTTTGCATTATTTCCATATTTTCTTGTCCTGTTAGTTATATTTGTAGAGCCAGACAATGTACTCCGAAACGATCATATAACAGCTTTAACCACAGCCTAATAACACATTAGGTCTATGCTTTAACGAACCTCCAGCAAACTAATGCTTTATTAACAATAAATCGTCAAAGAGGCTAGCACCTAACACAATTGTATTGTTTTTTATAACTTATTTTTGAGTTTGTCATAGCTGTTGCGTTGTCCGTAGTTAACTTTTGCCTCGTTAAGACGATAGGGGATTAATTTTTCATATCTTTACCAAACTTTACCAGGTTGTTAATGGCAATGAAAGCTGGTACAAGTTCGAAAACCAGCCAAATCGGACCAGTAATCAGCGTATTTATGGCCATTGATTTAGTTAAAACTGCTATATTTTGCCTTGTTAAGGAGTTATGGCCTTCATTTTTCATCCGACCTTTACCAAGTTTAACAGATTGTTAATATTAATGAAAGCTCGAACAGTTTCGAAAACCAGCTATATCGGATCAGGAACACCAGAGTTATGTGCCCTTGAATTATTGAAAAATGAAATTTTCAGCCTTGTGACCACTCTAGCGAGTGAGTGAGTGAGTCGGTGGGTGGGTGGGTGGGTTTTGGGTGAGTGAGGGAGGGAGGGAGGGAGGGAGGGAGGGAGCGAGCGAGCGAGCGAACGAACGAACGAACGAACGAACAAATGAATGAATGGTGTATTACGGCTCGTCGACACATAAATAGGTCATATTGTGCGCAAAAACCGACGAAAGATGAAGAAATTAAGTAGTAATTAAAAATTAATGTAAATGTATAAAGATAAAACTATTAAAAATAAGGAATGATATGGTAGTATAGTAATATAAACTATATATATAAATCAACAAATGCCGGTCAAGGGGTATATAAACAAGTAAATATATATAAGAATAAATAAATGAATGAATGAATGAATGGTGTTTTACGGCACGTCGACATATAAATAGGTCATATTGTGCTCAAAAACCGAGAAAGATGAAGAAATTAAGTAGTAATTAAAAATTAATGTAAATATATAAAGATAAAACTATTAAAAAATAAGGGATGATATGGTAGTAATATAAACTATATATGTAAATCAGCAAATACCCGTCAACGGGTATATAAACAAATACATATATATAAGAACACATTATACTGATTTATATAGTCTGATTTCTTTTAGGAAATCTAAAACAAGACTAAAATCTATAGTATCAAATAACTCTTTCATAGTATTAACATTGCAGTACCTTTGACGCATAGAATCAACGTCTACACATTCCAGCAAGAAAGCTCGGACGAGTTTGAAAACCAGCCAGATGGAACCAGTAACACCGGACTTATGGCCCTTTTTCAATATTTGATAATGTACACTGGAAACCCCAGGGGTCGTGGGTTCAAATCTCACTGGAGACAAATTTATTTTTTTCCATAAGAAACCTTGGTTCACGAGTTCAATTTTTTTATTATTTATTTTTGTCTCGCCTTTTGAAAAAAATGCGAGACATAGGCGCCGCTAATGTTGGCGGTCTCGACGGCGTCAACATATTGTATTATAACTTGTTTGTTCTTGGGAGTAGAATGTTCAAATTTCATATATGACCTCCTGGCCATTGTCCGTTTTAATGCCAATAACTTCCACCCTCCAACTGACAATGGGTCCGAGACAATGTCACTTAAATACATGTACCGTCACGCAAAGTTTAATGCAAATATTGATGTATTTAAGTGAACTTGACTCCGACCCAGGGTCAGTTGGAGGGCTGTAAGGAAAGACAATGAAAGGGAGGTTATTTATAAAATTTGAACATTCTACCCCCAAGGACAAGAAAGTTACAATGCAATATGTTAACGTTAAGATTTTGGTTAAGGTTTTTGTTAAGGTTTTGGTTAAGGTTTGCGTTAAAGTTCTAATAACTTTGTAGTCCTTTGAAGTAGAGTGTTCATATTTCATATATAACATCACATGTTATTGTTCTTCTTATTACAGTATATATCACCCTCCAACTGACCATGTGTCAAGGCTAGTTGCCTCTTAAATACATGTACCGTCTCCAAAACAAATGTGTTAATGTGTTAAATTTTTATAACGTTTTTGTTCTTTGGAGCAGAGTGTTCAAATTTCATATATAACCTCCTTGTCATTGTCCGTCTTAATGCCAACTTCCAGCTCTCCAACTGACCATGGGTCGGAGTCAGTGCTATTTAAATACATGTACCGTCTTCAAAAACTATGTTAAAATGTGCGTTAATTATTTTACCTTTTTGTCCTATAGAGTAGAGTGTTCAAATTTCATATATAACATCACTGGTCATTGTTCTTATTCCAATAACTTTCAGCCTCAAACTTACCTTGTGTCAAGGTCATTGATCTCTTAAGTACATGTACTCTCTCTAAATTTCACAATACATATACCATCTCCAAATTGTATTACATTTAACAATATAACATGGTGACGTACAGATTAAATATCTGAACTCACTGGACATAATTCTTATTTTAATAACTTCCAGCCACTGAAATGACCCATACAGAGAACATTACATTAAATATAATATGCAATGACATTTTTGGATATGCTTAGATTAAAAAAACAATGGAAGTCGACAACCTGGTAATTGAAACAATTATACAAAACAGACACACTTTTCACTTTACAGCCACTGATAAGCTGTGTGATTTAAATGTAAACACATGCACTTTTCATTGTTATATATATCCAAAATGTGTAATGTTTCTTGAAATAAATATGTTTAAACCAAAAAATTAATTGAAGCAATTACATGGCAACTAACAAGAACCTATTTGATGTACATTTCCATGTGCATTGATGATTGCAAAATAGAAACCAAACAAATAACAAATCTTTCTCTAGTTAATCTCATTTATTAAAAAAAATTTTTTTTAATGACAATAATGATTTAATGACAATGACAATAAAGACAATTTTATATTTCAAGGTTTAGCACTTAAAATGTTTAATGAAGAAGAAGAAGAAGAAATGTTATTGACATAAACTATTACATAGTTTTTCATCATATAAACATACATTTTACAAATATAATTTGACCACAATAACAAGATTAGTACATGTTCATTAATTTATGAATTAATATGAAAAAAAAGAAAAAAAGAGATATAACATGAAAAAATAAATAAATATAGGAATCAAAATCTAATTTCTAATACGGTACAATGGAACAATTGTATTATAGTGAGGATGAACGAGCTTATAAGTTATTTATCATGGTATGTCTTAAAGAGAATGCTTCTGATATGTCTTTGCTAAAATTGATAACATCTTTTTTGTTTGTTGACTGAAGGAGAGCAATGAGTTTAAACATACTAGGCCTATGGCTATAATATCGTTTTATATATTTACTTCTGATTGTATTATAAACCGGACATATTAACGCAAAATGAAACTCGTCCTCTATATCATTAGTGTTACATATTTGACATATCCGTTCATGTCTTTCTAACCTTTCACGAGAATACCTCCCTGTCTCGATCCTTAGACTATGAGAGGACAAGCGTAATCTGGTTAGAACACTGCGATCGCGCCTGGTATGCAATACATTTAGATAATTTTCATATTCAAAATGGTATTTAACAGATTTGTACAGAGTTAACACTCTATTAGTTTCAAGGTCGGTTGACCAGTTATGGACATAATTATCTATATATCGGTACAAAATGTATTGCATTTAATGAGCTTGGGTCAAGCCATGCATACATGAAACCACTACTATTTAGTAATGACGTGACTTTTGACACCCAATCTTTTAATCCTTTTTCACAGTCAGATTTTGCACTTTCATACACGTGTTTTATAATAACGTTATCAGTATTGACCGCTCTTAGCCAGTATTTAATGATACTAACATGTCTATTTTTATATAACGGATAACGGCCCAATTCCCCGTATACCCCTGCATTACTTGTCGATAATTTTACACCAAGAACTTGGTTACAATACTTTAAGTGAATTCTTTCAATTTCCTTGGATTTAGTAAAACCCCACACTTGACTGCCGTAATTAAGAATAGAACCTACAAAAGGATCAAACAATTGTAAAGCTGTTTTCGGTTTTAACTCATATTTCTTTATATTTATTGATAGAAGGTTCATAGCTTTAAGCGCTTTACCACATAATGTTTGTTGGTTAAACTCCTAAATAGTTAAAGTCATCGACCACTTCGAGAATGGTACCGTTATAAGACCAATTTTCAGTAACTCTGGTTGTTCCTCTGTTAATTTTGACAAATATTACACAACAACCAAGTTTGCTAAAATAATTATTCTATTTAAAGGGACACTTTTTCTTTCAGCTTATAAAATACAAAATAATTATGTTGTTAGATATGCAGTCCTATGTATTGGAGTCTATCCTCCAAGAACATTAAAGAACCTTAGGAATATATTTGATAGTAAGAGTACTGCAGGTTCCTGGATTCCTATGTATCCTTCCCCTCTCTCTGGGGTGACTGTAAATAACCTATAATGTGTTGATGAGCCGTCAAAGAACATCTAATTTGATTCAGTTCAAAAATGTTTTGTATAGAAAATAAATACATAATACAATTGTTTTGTTATATATGTACAGAGTAATGTTTAATGTATTAACATGGCAAATTTTGAGATTACAAATGCTTTAAAAATGCTAATTATGATTTAGAAATTTGTGATTAAACCTCTCAGATTGAGTATTAAATTAATTGCCGATACGCGCAAAAAAAAGTTCATACCGGATATCATCATACCATGTACAATTAATTAATCAAAGTACTGAAAGTACTGAGCTGCGTAGGTTGCTCGAAGAGGAAATGTCTAGATCCCTTATCATGTAGAAGGGTCGTGAATGAAGCAGAATGCGTTGCATTTGTTTTGTTATATTGTTACTGAAACAAAGTTAAGCCATTTATGAGAAGAAGCAAATTTTCTAACCGCGATCATCGTTAATTTGATCTCATCTGCCTCTTTCGTAAATGGGGAATACATTAAAGGGAATGTAGCGACAGAGCCAAACCATCTTTATTACTGAGAGTTCTGAAATACTTGAATAAGGGTGAAAGAATTATCAAAATCGGATGATAAACAAAGAAGATATGATCGTTTGAAGTTTCTGTTAAAAGGGATATGGAAGCGGCCATTTTGAGAGCTATGACATCACGCATTCGCAACATCTCGTACACTGCTTCGCAGCATGACACGAATGTATTACGCAGGTTTCCATATTGGTTACGTCATACTAGCGTGACGCGCGTCAGATTCCCGCCAAAACGAATTTGCATTAAAAATCAAAGTTATCTTCAACATTTTGCAATGTCATTTAGCCGATTTCTCCATCTGCAGTTTATTTACGTGAAAGTAGTGATAAAACCTTCATCTGTATTGTAAATAACAAACATCCAGCGCAAATCATACATCAACACGTGTGGCAAGCGGCCATACTGTTTATGTAGCAACAGCTTAGCAACAGTGCACTATTTTCTGTGCCGGCTAACAGAATGTAAAGATTTTGAACATACCGAAGCGCCGTGATACACACGAGGCGTGATCCCGAGGAATGACGGGATTGGCCGAGCGTTCACGATTGTGACATCACGGTTCTAAATGACCATATATGGAATATTTATAAATATGAAAATTTACTGATTTATAGGGAAAAAATGACAGCAACTGTATGAAAAATATGTAATACTTAATGGCAATAATGCTTTATATGACCAGTAAAAAAAATCATTCATTTGCAGTGATTTTCTTCGTTTTAAATGATATTTAACAATATTCCATATATGGTAATATGAAATTATGACGTCATAGTTCTAAAAATGGCGGCTCCCATATTCGTTTTTGAACAACCTTTAAATGGTCATATCTTTTTTGTTTATCATCCGATTTTGATAATTCTTTCACCTTTTTCCAAGATTTTCAGAACTCTCAATAACAAAACGTGTTTGGCTGTGTCGCTACATTCCCTTTAACAATATATTTATATAAATTAGCATAGTAATTCGGTTAGAAAGATTTGGTTTTGTTTCTTCCACAACTGCTTTTTTATGAAAATGCACTTACTTTTCTACACAGATGGGTGCTAAATGCGAATACAAAGTCAACTCTACAAATTATAATCATCGTTCACAGCAGCAGCTGTTATAGTGGTACCACACAGAAGGAGTTGCCAGTTCCTCACACTTGCTATTTCAGTTAGCTTGACCAATTAAAGAAATCACAGATATTGCTGCATTACGCATGTCGTTATGCCACTGAATCCTTAGGTGTTAATTGTATATTCAGTGAGTGCATTACACGGATGACCCCCACTGATTCGACACTTGTATATATTCGTCTGACTGCCAAAACTTTTTAACACAAACTCCCGAGAATTTTAAAATTTAAGATTTATAACGCGAACATTTTAAATGGAAATTTGGACCGGGCGACTTGATTTCCACAATATTTTTTTAAAGCGCAATTTAAATTATTTATGCAATTAATACAAGTTGATGCATTGTTTGATATTTTATGAATATGGACTTACTTTTCTACACAGATGCGTGCTAAATGCAAAGTAAACTCTACACATTATAATCATCGTTCACAGCAGCAGCTGTTATAGGGGTACCACACAGAAGGAGTTGCTAGTTTCTCACACTTGCTATTTCAGTTAGGTTGACCAATTAAAGAAATCACAGATATTGCTGCATTACACATGTCGTTATGCCACTGAAGGAACTAATTATGTCCTTAGGTGTTAATTGTATATTCAGTGAGTGCATTACACGGATGAACCCCCACTGATTCGACACTTGTTTGTTTTTTAAATGAAAGTATTGAAATTTAATTGTAGTCTTCATTTTAATTATATGTCAACGAATACTAAATAATAATTTTTAAAATATTGAATATATATTTTAACGCAATACATTTGTAACTTTTATTATGTTTTAAAGGGAGTACATCAGGCTTTTCATGGAGGCCTAGGTGTCCGACTTAAAATTGACAAATGTTAATATTTTCTATTCTACATGGCCAAAACATAATGAAGGGGCCTAAACATTATCCCTTATTTGCAAAGAAATTCATTCTGCACAGTAATACGTGCTATCCTAGGTGACGCACCAGGGTTAATTTCAGTATTTTACGTAAGATTCCGTCCTAGCTATATGGTGTTTTCAAAGTTTAGACATTAATAAAACGGTTCTAACATCATATTTTGATTGATATAAGTGTTTTATCATGAACTGGAACAATTTTAAAATTTAAGATGTTTCTAGAAAAATCCTGATGTACTCCCTTTAATACGTACTATTGTGTTTTACAGTGTCTCATATGCCTATGATGGCAGGATATCAAATAACAATGTTGTATACTATTTGTAAATGTAACTGTATTTGATATGTGACACTTTAATAAAATATTACTTACTTACTTACTTACTTACTTACTATATTCCTCTGACTAGGGAGTGTAACAGGACCAATTCGGGAAATAGCTGATAAACGGTGATAGCTGTTAAATCATGAACATTTTGTTTTGATGGAAAATACGGAGATTGTACACTTAAATCCGGAGATCCGGAGAGCGACTGAAACATCCGGAGAATCCAGATTTATCCGGAGAGTTGGCAGACCTGACATTATGATACACGTGTTCAAGTTGTTTGGTATTACTGTCATAGAAAGTCCAGACTGTATCGTTCCTATACCAAATTGGTGGAGGTAGTTTTGCTCATGATAGATTTGTTCCCCTTACCAAAAATATAGGCTTCTGGCGACTATTTGCTGCAACTCTGCGGCAAACATTGCTGCAAAGCTGCGGCGATGTTGCGGTACACTTTTACCATGCAAATGAGGTCTGCGGAAAAGTTGCAGCGAACAAATATGCAAATGAGGTTCTGGTGATGTTCCGGCGATGTTCACCGCAACTTTGCCGCAGACCTCATTTGCATGGTAAAAGTGTACCGCAACATCGCCGCAAACTTCATTTGCATAACGCTTTTAGCTGTAATCTTCTGGCGATGTTCGCTGCAACTTTGCAGCAAACTTCATTTGCATAAAATGTTTCTCTGCACTGTTCTGGCGATGCTTGTGGTGATGTTCGCTGCAAAGTTGCGGCAATGTTCGCCAACACATCGCGGCAAAGTTTTTCAAAATAAATAATGGACTGAAATTATGAAATGGAACAATGGTGCGCTGTTTTAAAAAAACATTTAAATCAAAAACATGATTTTTTTTCACTATTTGACATGGACTGCACCAAATTTAAATAAATGGGAACGATTTAAATAAATCGACACTAAATAAATGCTCTCGATTTAAAGTATATCCTTACGATTTGTTATGGGGGTGTTGCGGGTGTCCGACCAAAGTTGACGTTTCAAAATGTCTCGTAAGGGTCCCATGCCTAGTTAGGAAATTCCTCACGGGTGTATGTCTCACGCCCAGTGTTTTACGCGTGCTCATGGAGATGTCGACCGCTGTCATTTCTGCTTTACTCACATTTTATGGAGATGTCGACCGCTGTCATTTCTGCATTACTCCTATTTTCATGGAGATGTTGACCGCTGTCATTTCTGCATTACTCCCATTTTATGGAGATGTCGACCGCTGTCATTCATGCATTACTCTCATTTTATGGAGATGTCGACCGCTGTCATTTCTGCATTACTCCCATTATCATGGCGATGTCAACTGCTGTCATTTCTGCATTACTCCTATTTTCATGGAGATGTCGACCGCTGTCAATTCTACATTACTCTCATTTTCGTGGAGATGTCGACCGCTGCAATTTCTGTATTACTCCCATTTTATGGAGATGTCTACCGCTGTCATTTCTGCATTACACCCATTATCATGGAGATGTCGACCGCTGTCATTTCTGCATTACTCTCATTTTCATGGAGATGTCGACTGCTGTCATTTCTGCATTACTCCCAATTTATGGAGATGTCGACCGCTGTCATTCCTGCATTAATCTCATTTTCATGGAGTTGTTAAGCGCTGCCATTCCTGCATTACTCCCATTATCATGGAGATGTCGACCGCTGTCATTTCTGCATTACTCCCATTTTCATGGAGATGTCGACCGCTGTCATTTTTGCATTACTCCCATTTTATGGAGATGTCGACCGCTGTCATTTCTGCATTACTCTCATTTTCATGGAGATGTCGAGCGCTGTCATTTCTGCATCACTCCCATTTTTATGGAGATGTTGAGTGCTGTCATTGCGCATTACTCTCACTTTTACAGAGATGTCGACCGTTGTTATTCCTGCATTACAGTTATTTCATAGAGATGTCGAGCTCTGTCATTTCTACATTACTCTCATTTTTATGGAGATGTCGAGCGCTGTCATTTCTGCATTACTCCCATTATCATGGAGATGTCGAGCGGTCATTTCTGCATTACTCCCATTATCATTGAGATGTCGAGCGCTGTCATTTTCATGGAGATGTCGAGAGCTGTCATTTCTGCATTACTCTCATTTGCACGGAGATGTCGAGTGCTGTCTTTTCTGCATTACTCCCATTATCATGGAGATGTCGAGCGCTGTCATTTCTGCATCTCCCATTTTTATGGAGATGTCAAGCGCTGTCATTGCGCATTGCTCTCACTTTTACAGGGATGTCGAGCGCTGTTATTCCTGCATTACTCTCCTTTTCATAGAGATGTCGACCGCAGTCATTTCTGCGTTACTCTCATGTTTATGGAGATGTCGAGCGCTGTCATTTCTGCATTACTCCCATTTTCATGGAAATGTCGAAAATCATCCTAACTGTAGCAGTCCAATAGGCACTTGGTGCCCCAGGATATATAATCTTAGAATCAGCACCAGACCCTTAGGACAGACCCACAAACATAAATATAAATATTTACCAATGGAGGTCAGGTTATGGGTCTGATGATGGTCTGGGGCTGATTCCGAAAGTTCCAGGCGACTGTTACCTAACCAGATGAAAAATACAAAAGTTGCTATTTTCCGACATATAAAAATGAAAATAAAACAGTTATATACTTACAATATACAGGTGTGGAACAATTCCCCTTCAGAATATTCACTCAAATAAACTCATTCAAATTCATTGTTTTAAATTGTTACAATTTCATTGAAAAATAGTACACTGTTGACAACACACCATTGCCTATATAGACACATGATAACTGGTTATTTATGCAAAAATATATACCACAATTTCTTAAACACATGTGTTTCTAATAGAATAATCTCTGCAGGATACTGCATGATACTGCATCAGATCAAAGGAAATTGCATACTACCTGGTAATAATAATTAACTGACCCAGTCAGCAAGATTATCCAGCTTAATTTCCCCCCAAATCTATCATAACTGTTACACTTATATTATTCTGATATTAAGAATTAATTATCTTTGTCATTTTTTGACTTTTAAATACATGTTATTTAAAGTATGACTGTGCTAAAATTTCAAAGTAGATTTTATATTTGTTAAATTTGGAGATAGTTCCTATATAATAATTCACAATGACTTAAACTATTAAACTGACTTGTCATCATGGTCATGTTAATGCAGAGTAATATTGATATATCATTTTGCACTTGGGACACAATTTTAATTGTTCTGGTTTTAAATGTTGGAGTTATCATGATGTTTGGAATTTAAAAATGTTCTTGCAACACAATAATACATATTTTGGCGTTTTTTGAAAAAATAATTGAATTGAATTGAATGTTGTTTAACGGCTCATCAACACAGTATAGGTTATTTAGAGCCGCCCCAGAGAGAGGGGAAGAATACATAGGAATCCGGGAACCGTGCCCTACTCTTATATCGAATAGATTCCTATGGCTCTTTAACGTGCTCGGAGGATAGACCGATACACGGGACTGTTTACGTCCCCATCCGATGGACGAGGCTAAGCTAGGGAAAGTGTCTTGCCCAAGAACACACCGACGAAACTCAGTGGAACCATGGAGGATTGAACCCGGGGCCTCCGGTTACAAATCCGCCGTGCTACCGACTGAAAAAATAAGGATCCACTAAAAGTTTTATACATGTACTTAGCAAAATAACTTGTTAAGTGGTCCTTTGACATAAAATCCACATTTTACTTGAGTACATTTTACTTGAGTAAGTAACATAGAAGAAATAACAAAAATCTGTATAAAGTTTAAGCTTTGTGATGAAGTTTTGGCGAACGGAGATAAAGCAGATCAGAATGGAAAAGTTTGTCGTGATCTTATGGCGAATAAAGAAACGGCAAATCTGAATTGAAAAGTTTGTGGCGATGTTACGGCGTGCAATAAAAAAATAATCGGAATGGTAAAGTTTGTCGCAATGTTGTGGCGAACAAAAAAACTGCAAGTAAGTTTGTGGTGATGTTATGGCGAACGTTCCAAATAAATAAATGTTTCTGGCGAATGTATAACTTTTTAGCGAGTTTGCGGCAAATTCGCCAAAGATTACCATGGTGTTTGCGGGAACATCACCGCTAGTGGCGAACATTGGCGAACAATTAAGAATTGTTCTGGCGAACAAAATTGTTCGCTGCAACCTTGCAGCAAACTTGCAGCAACCTTGCAGCAAACCTTCTCATTTGGTAAGGGGATCATGTATACGAAAGTTCTTTAAGGTGTAACACGCCCATTGATTGTTGCATTGAGTTGTGTGTGAATTAAAATTTAAATGCCATGTTGTCATTCATATCTAGGCCCAAATTAAAAATGAATAACTTACATTGTCATCACAAATGACACATATGCTACCAAAAAATCCACAGAAAAATGGAGGTCATGTATCTTCTAAGAAAGAACTTGTCTTATGAATGAATGCTCCCTTTAAAAACATAAACACTGAGATGCCAAAATATTGTATTCATACACTCATTTCCATATAAGCAAACAAAAAATTAAAAACTCACAATTTTAACGTGACAATGCTTGAAAAATGTAACAAATAGATCAACAATGTGATATAAACCAAAAATTGCACTTTAAATTAGTGAAAATGCATTTTTTTACAAAAAGAAATGAGAATTATTTATTGACCGCCATCTACCCCAGGCCGACACTTCCTGTGTTGCAATGGGTGTGCTACACTTTAATACGAACAAAACCACTAAGGAACAATTTTCCTATTATTGAAAATAACTGATTTAAAACAAATACCTACCGACCTACTTTAATTTTATTAATTAAATAAAAAAACAGGAAAGTATTATGTTTTCGCTTGCACCGCGAATCGAACCCTTGATATCGTGCATTGAAATCTAAATCTGGGCAGTTCTACTAACCCCGAGATCACGGCGGAATGTTATATCGGTATGTCAAATTTATGTGATTATATTATATTCAGTCAGTCAGTCAGTCAACGCCAGCAGCTGATTGGCTGTCTTTTACAATATGCTACTTATGACGATTATGTATTGCGGGAAACCAACATAGAAATAACCGCGACATGTTCTGCACTACTCTTGATAATCTTTGACGCTTGATTGTAAATACAAACGTTTGTCTTGAAAACAAGCAAGTGTCGCAGGTGATCTAGACTAGTTCTGCACAACGCTATCTCAAACCTGTCGCTAGATGGGGCTCAACTATAAAGGAGTGTCGCCATTTTGAAAATAAAGATGATTGCAATAGGCCTAGGTAGAACTTTCGCCTAAAAATGGGTTTCATCTTCGACTTCATTTAAATTACAGTATTGCAAATTATTTCGTTAAAAGGAGTTGTTGGACCGGTGTTACATTCCAGTTTCTACAGTTAATGGTAAAGTACAGCATGTGAATTTGGATAACGTTTCCGTTGACCCCTTGATAAGTTAATTTTAATATAGAATTCCGTTTATATGTTCTATAAGTTCTTAACTTGTTTCCGTTTGTACTATTACCATTATTTTTTAATTTCTGCTCTCGTGTAGCATGCTCCTTAGCTATAAGCTTGTGTCTAACAATTTCAATACACACACCTTTACATAGCTTTTCACATAACATGCAATATTGTATTTCTAATTTATTTATAAATGCTAACATATTCTTTTCCCATGACTTGCTTATATTCCTTGACCATTTATGAATGATGTTACACAATCTATTTTCTGGCATGCACTTTATTCTTCACCATTATCTTAGAGTCTCTATCTTTTGTAAAACAATACATGAGTCCATTCCCATATCACCACGTGTAGCTGTATTGGATGCATGTTTACTTGTACCTAATGAACATCTACATGCTTTGTTTATGACTGTTCAACGTCCGTAAAATAACGTTGACGACAGATTGCGCAATAATACAGTACGGGTTCAACAAGTGTCTCAATCAACCTAGTATATATACATGATATTTCACCTGCATTTAAGTGATCCAAGTGCGCGACGAGCTGATTTCTCTTTCACTCAATCAGCAGGATGTGCTCGCCTGATGCATCGAAAGTAGTTCTGTATAAAAGAGTTCTGATCTTTTTTTTCTTTAAAAACTTTTTTATTGCAATTTCCTGTTATTTTTTGGCTGTAACTGTATTTTGAAACATGTTGCTGATATTTGAAAAGGGAGCTCATCATGCTTTTGACAGTTTTTGATATAAATTTCAGAAGTGAAAGTAGACAGGGTACGAAATTGCAAGGGTTAAACAATAGCTTTGACCTTTGACCCGCATTCACGATTGCTTTGACCGAGTGTTAGTATACAGCTGAATGTTTCTTAGAAGGTATTAAACCCCCTATTTCCTTGTTGATGTGTAATAGCAGACATGTTTATTTACATGATAAAGTACATTCTAATCAGGTTTTAGTTTTTATCAGGTTGTCGACATTCTAACTTTACTATGGAAGGGGCATGACGACTCATTTACGCTATTATAACCTGTAGCTTGTTTATAGAAATAAATAGCGACCCAGTCAAAAATGACTGGACTAGTGTACAATTTTATTTTTAATGCAGTAGGCCAGTAATTATAGCCGAAATTAAGAGTCAAGGTCAAACAAATTCCAACAGAAAGTATTTTAGGATTTTTAGAATCGCTGACATGTAATGAGTTTCAGAAAAAAACTCCTCAAGATAAAGATGATGGGAAATGCTAAATTTTGGGGTAAAAGTTGCGTTTTTAAGAGAAAACCTCCGGAAACTGGAATGATTTTATAAAAAATCATTTGAGCAAATAAGAATCATTTAATAGTGCGGAAATGCTCTTCCAAATACATCTCTATGTAAATCAAGGTTTTTATAGATGTATTTGAGGTTAATAATATGAGACTTTGGGGCAAAACTTGGAAAAAAATTAATAAAATCGTTGATTTCTGTAATACATTTGGTGTTATTAGGCTATAAATGAAAAAAATACTAAATGAGCTATAAACAATTAGTTTCTTACTGTTTTGCACAGAGAAAGGTACAGAGATGTCCTAGAAAAATGTCCTTTTGAATACGACGATCTGAAATACTTTATTTTTGGGTGTAAAAATGTAAAAAATGCTGAAAACAGGAATCATTTTGTAATAAGATGTTTGAACATAAACTAATATAATGGAAGTGATAAAATGGTGCACAAATATATATACAAATGTTTCATTGTATCATAAGTTAATACAGGGTCGATATACATTAACGTTTATATATCGACCCTGGTTAATATAAAAGTTCACATTGTGAGATTTTGGGGCAAAATGGTGAAAAAATGAATAAAATCGTTGATTTCTGTAATACCTTCGTAGTACAGTGGCCCGTTTTATGGAACGTCTTACGACAATTTTGCTCTTAAGTCAAATTATTAAATTTATTGCTATAAAAAAGTTCATAAACATGTTTTTTAACTATCTAATATATATATTGTTCATTCAATATTTACACTATTAATTGTTTGCTTCAAATGCTTTTAAGAAAAATGATGGAAGGTATTTTATTTTGACTTGAAAATACAGCATATTATATTCATTTTAAAGTGAGGAAACCTTCCTCCAAACCCATCTACATGTGAAACACGGAATCAGAGATCGATAAGACGCTAATTAAATTAAAACAATTGTCCTTCATCAAAAATCACTGAAAAATAATCACAAATAAGTATTTCAACAAATATAATTGAAGTGAAAACATGGTGTATAAAACGTTCATTACATATGTTTGATAATATCAGAACTTAGAAATGAATAAGAAGTTTAAATTGCGAGGTCAGGGTCAAAACGTGGGACAGAAATGGAGAAAAAACACCAATGTTTTTGTGATACAATCAAATTACTGGGCGTTAATAATGAAGTATGTATGAACTAAAAGGGACATTTGTAAAAAATACTCGGTCTACATTTGGAATCACACCTATGTGTTTCGATGAAAATCTTAACATTGTGTTATCCGGAAGTCAGCGGCACAGAAAATAGTTCACGGTTGCTGTATTCTAAACAGTAGGGTCATTAGCCACTCGTGTGAAATGTAAGATCTGCATTGCATGTTTATTACTACAATAAAGATGAAGGTTATATCAGCGATTCCATGTAAATAAAATATATATAGATCTATCGGCCAAATGACATTGTGAAACTGATGATAATTTTGGGTTTGACTTTTAATGGCTTTTGGAGGGAATCTGGTGTCTAGGGCGTCGCCATATTTGTATGACATAGCCAGTATGGATTCCTTCTACATAAATTCGAAATATGATTCTATGGAATTTATCAAGCTGTTACGAATGCTAAGAGATCATTTCTAACAGCAATGAGCAACGATGTGTCAGTATCCAGGGTATGATGAATGGAAATGCATTTTTTTGCAAAACAATGCAATTTTCATCAACATTCGCGTTTTTAAAATCGTTTTAGCTTATACAAAAAATACAATGATGGCACAAAATGTTTCATTATTCAATGTACATAATTATATCAAAGTTTTTCATTGTATTTGAAATTAAGAAGAATGCTCAAACCGTGATTTTTGTTGACGACTTGCTTAACAATTGCATAGAATCAACCTGTTCATACACAAAGTACTTGGTTATAAAGTAAAAAAGTGTAGAAAGATCATTTTCTTGTATCAGTTTGGCACATTATAAGTGTTG
This sequence comes from Cyrtodaria siliqua, assembly GCA_037043455.1. NCBI lineage: Eukaryota > Metazoa > Mollusca > Bivalvia > Adapedonta > Hiatellidae > Cyrtodaria > Cyrtodaria siliqua. The sequence goes on from JAWPHD010009286.1 coordinate 53,031, forward strand.
CGCATGTGCACTATCGCGTCAGAAATAAGTCCACACACATACGAGGCTTTATGATTTGGGTGAAAAAAATGCCAAATATACATGAACCGATTTTCAACAACATTTGAGCAGAATAAACAATATTTTGGGAGTTACGAAATTTTGCCTTATACATGTACTCGCCCAGTTTCATTATTTCCAGATTGAATTAGATACTCACATTGCGGACATGTTGAAAACAAGTATACTCAAACATTGATAATGTTTGTAATTGATAGGGATAGTGGACTAGAAGATTTTCACGTGTCTAGAGTAAAATATATTTTTACTTTTTTTGTAATGGATTAAAGGATGCATGTTGGAATAATTAAATGTCCTAACCCCCACGATGCTATGAACTGTTTTCTTATGCGTAAAACATAACATTTTCAATTGAGTAGAACAGTAATTGAGTGTATCAATAATTTGCACATCACAGATGCTATTTGTATTTGTAACCCTGAATGAAATGGGGTTAACACTCATATGAGGTTATATTGGGAATGCAATTTCAGATGGAGATGCCATGAAGGGCGAAGGTTCCCATCAGACATGCCTCCGCAAAGGAGCGAACCCATGCGGGGCAGAGTATTTGAGATGTAGGATGAAGTTTCCCATCATGCATGCCTCGGGAGCAAACCAATTGGGGCAGAGGCCTGTGGCTCCAAAGCCATGGTCATATCCAATGGGTTAGCGAGGCCTCTTGTTTGTAACCAAGCTTATATAGCTTTTTATAGAGTGCGAGGCATTTAGTCCAAAACACAAAGTTTATATTAACGTACAAAGTTATTTTGGAAGATGGATATGCATGTTTTACAAGTGTAGTAATATTAGTGCTACAGCTGAAAACACCAGTTGTGCAAAGTTTGTACCAAACATTTTCGTACAAGGGATGTCTGATAGTTAGCTAAATCTATGGATTATCCCACTAGTAACACACTAGTCTTCCATCACAATCATCATCTTTTAAATAACATATATACCTTGGTGTTTTCAACAAATAATTGCTTCTCAGAAGTGTGGGCAGTGCATGTTAATGAAAGGTTATATACATTATGAACACCCAAAACAATGTAATCAGAGTGTACATTTATAGCATTGAATGTGTAACAGGTTTTTGTAGAAAGCATGGAATCTCATGTATGCAGTGCCAAAATGTAAGGTCTATCAATTCTATAGAAATTGAGATCGTTTAAATCATTTTTTTAGTTATTTGATCACTCTTTTCTTACATAACATGCAATAATATTAGGTGATGTGAACAAAAGCTCCTACAACTTCGACATGAGTATTGCGCAAAATTTCAAAACTGAATTTCATACAGTTACTTTGAACGTGTTTTTAAAACTTATCATACTGTTTCCGGTGATCTTTTTCATTAAAATGTAATTATCACACCTAAAGATAAAACATATTGCACCATTTTAATATAAGTTACCATATATGCTATTTAAATGATTATAAACCCTGTTGTAATGATTGCTTGAACAATATTTCCACCACATATTCAATGAAGTGTATACAATATGTGTACCAAAAGGTTATAAATACATATGTATGTAATTACATCATGTTTTTCCTTCATTATTTTATATATAACATTTCCAAATGATGTAAACATGATCCTTGGTCGTAACCATTGTAACTAGACATTTATTCAACGGACTTTTTGTTTTCTACAGACTTAAAAATTGAGCATCTAACTAATTTTCTGATACTATAAAAACATTCGGATATATGCATATATAAGATAATATCATTTCAAGTAGGTTATGTATATTCAAAATACATCTTAACCATGATTCCTGTTTACAACACTTTTTTTATGAAAAAACATTTTGCCACCCGAACATAATGCATTTTTCAACCGTATACGCCTGATGACATTTTTTGGGGCAAATCCTTGCATCTTGCTCTATGGAAAACCATTATAGATTATCATTTTATGATTCATTTCCCTACTTCTTTAGCTTAAAGGCCTGTACTACGACTGTATTACAGAAATCAACGATTTTATTATTTTTTTCAACATTTTGCCCCAAAAGCTCACAATGTGAACTTCCACATTAACTTACGATACAATGAAACATTTGTATATATAATTGTGCACCATTTTATCACTTCCATTAGATAAGTATATGTTCAAACATCTTATAACAAATTTTCAGCGATTTTTTATGAAAAACACATTTTTAGACCCAAAAATAAAGTAATTTATATCGTCGTATGCTAAAGGACTTTTTTCTGGCACATCTCTGTACCTATCACTGTGCAAAACAGTAAGAAATTAATTTTTTTCAACTCAGTATTTTTTTTAATTTATAGCCTAGCAACACCAAATGTATTACCGAAATCAACGATTTCATTCATTTTTTCCAAGTTTTGCCCCGAAATCTCATATTATTAACCCAATATCTATCTATAAAAGCGTGATTTATATGGAGATGTATACGGAAAAGCATTTCCGCACTGTTAGAAAATTCTAATTTGCTCAAATGATTTTTTATAAAATTATTCCAGTTTCCGGAAATTTTCTCTTAAAAACGCAACTTTTACCCCAAAATTTAGCATTTCCCACCATCTTTATCTTGAGGAGTTTTTTTCTGAAACTCATTACATGTCAGTGATTCTAAAAATCCGAAAATACTTTCTGTTGGAATTTGTTTGACCTTAAAACCTATAATTACTAGTCTACAGAGCGACCATTTCACCCGCGATCTAGCCGAGTTTACTGCAGGTATGTGGTTCCCAGCTTTATGCATTAGAACGATAATATAGTACGGAACAACCGTGTGTGCATTAAAACATGTCCGACCTAGAAATATTGCAGCATTAATGTTTTTAAGAATAGTGCTTTATTTAAAAATTATGTTTTTTTCTTCATGATAATTATTATAATTATTAAATTATTAATGATCAGTTTAATTGATAAAACTGATTGAATTTATTTTATAATTCCAAATTTTCAAATAAAAAAAATGTTTTATGACATTGCATGGCATTGCATGGCATTGCATGGTTATTCCACTACATGTATATACAAAACACGAACACACACTTTATAAAGTAAAAGACGGTAACAGAGACTGGCTGCTCCCTAGGCTGTGCCAAGTAAGAGCTGTCATGGCCACTTGATTGTTTGAATTTGAACTGAACAATATGACGTGTTCCTTAAGTTTTGAGGCCCATTTAGGAGGGGTCCCATATGGAAAAAAATATTTGCCTCATATGGCATATGGAAACAAATCAATATGGAAAAAATAAGTATTAAAAATAAAAAAATAACAGAGGCTCAGTTGTTGTTTAATTATTTTTTTACTTCTGGCATATCACAAAAAGTTTCTGGTTGATGCATTTCTGTTGAGGTAGGCCCTTTTTTCAAAATACAGTTTTAAAACAAATGCATCACGTGGCACTATAAGGCCTTTAAAGGAGTGGACTATTAATATTCAATTTTGCACTTGCAGGTGTTTTTTTTATTTTTTTATTTGGAGACACTGTCAAGATTTCTAGTTGCATAAATGTCGTCAAACACAAATAGATTGCATTTTGTGTTGCGTGGTAGCATTGCAGGCATATAGGGATCACTTTGTTCATCACTTTGTTCATCAACATTTTCTGTATATAGACTAATGTTAAATCCATTTTCCCATTTTCTCATATTTCTTGATACCATACTTCATACATACACATTCGTTTCATTAAAATTGTTGTTCTAAACATTAAAATGTCTTGTTACTTCATTATTCCCAATTCCATTACCGTCTATTAGTCTATTATTTTTACGCCGCTATGTGATACTGTGTATCACAGTTTTCTTGTATTTAACTAATATAGTATAGAGTTTTCTTTCTGGTTTGAGTACAATACTGCAACTCTGGGATTGTCACATGGGTAAACAGACAACAAGAGCTTGGCTAGATTTACAGAGCTGTGAAATAATATTATATATTTACCTAACACTTATATTGTGTCGTAGTGGATTAGCTTGTATGCTTTCATTGACAGTTTCAATTAGGAAAAGTGTGTACATGTTAAATACTTCTGCTATTAATAGTATTTGCTAACAGTGAACACTGGGGCCCTCCCAGGGGGTCCATGCAAATATGATCCAATGTTCCCTTGTTCCTCAAAAATATTTTGCTTTGTTCCCAAAACATATTTGTCGTTCCCCAACAATAGTACCAATAACAGACAATGTTCCCTTGTTCTCCAAAAATAAATGATCATGTTCCCTTGTTCCACAAACCCCCTGGGAGACCCTCAACACTTGTCGTCACAATTATGCAATCGTTTGAGTCTTAAGTTGTCAAACTTAATATTACATGATATTATTCGCACTTTGAAGTATTTATTGATAATGCGATAAGAAGATATAAAAGTTTTATTTGAGTCAATACGATACATCCCAGATAGGCTAAGCATAAGCTAATGTTGCAGAAAGGATCTTACCCGATCGTAATCCGAGCCTTCTGTGTACTTATCAGCCCTTTTTACGATTTTAATCTTTTATCTGGCTGTATAAAAGGAAAAAACAAAGGCTTTTTGGGTCAGCCAAAGCTCGGATTAACTCGATCGCTAAGGAAATTTAAGCACGGACTAGTAAAAACGTATACAATTATGGCCTTCCCTTTATTGTATACATATACTACAACACTATCTCTTTTTCTCTCTATCCCCTATACTATAGTAGCGGAAAACTGTGCTTACAGTGCTAAAAATAATGTAAAACACCATTAAATCAAATCACGCTTGTCCGCCGTTTTATACTGATATTAAACATGTGTAATAACATCAGAAAACGTCATCCTATGTTATGATAAAATGCGAAACAGTAATGGTAAAGTATGCATATCAATAGATGCTCCAAACAAACATTGTCACATAGTAATAAATATTCTGTCTGTCTGTCTGTCATAGTACGGAGAATCTATTAATTTAAATGGTGAAATATCATGGTTTATCATTGAAATTGAACTATTATTTTTCAATATTTGTTTATTCTTCCACTGAAAAATATTAGTAGTTTACTCTATTAGTTAATCACATTTTAAAGCTCATCTTTTAATTCATCTAAGAAATCAATGTGAAGTGTTCTTTTAATATATTATAAAGTTCTAGACATGTTTTATGCCATATAACACATTTGTGTACATATTGTAAATATATATGTTTCTGTATGAGGACCATAATGTGTCAGACTGGTTATAAACCAAATATGTTATCCTCGATAAATAAAGATATTATTATTAGTAGTAGTAGTAGTAGTAGTAGTAGTAGTAGTTGTAATATCGTCATTAATAGTATTATTATTATCATTATCATCATTATTATTATTATTATTATTACTTGGATATCTTGGAAATGATCAACGAAAATGAGTGAAGTATTGACAGAGAACTGAGGTCGTTCATTATTGTCCATGGTGAAAGGAACATACATTACTATTTTAAAATTAAATAAGAGGCCAAGTTTAATAAAATATATGTTATTCATTTTGAAAATGTCTAAATTTCTTTTGCTGTTGAATATATATTTTGTGTACATACTTGCTATTGTGTTTGTGCGTCGTATGTAATGTTTTATGCAAACTAAACTTGAATGTACACACTTCAAAACAAAGGCAAAATTAAAATGTGTCACGAGCATTTAAAATACGTGACCATACCAAATGATACCATATGATACCGTTCAATGGTAGAGTACGCAAAAAGAAGAATCATTCGGCTTACTGAGAACAGTTCACTGTGTTTTTGGTTGTCGTCAGAATAATAGTTTGCAGATCATTGCATGTACTTGGATATTCCTAACGTCACCAAGTTTATATGCTGGGGTAGATTACAACCACTGCAATCTCACAAACACACCGCCACATGCAGAGGGTTAGGACGCCACCACCTCCCCCCACCACCTTCATATTCATTTTTTATCATGCTTATTCAAGGTCTTTCTCATGACACCACGTATGCAAACGTGGAAACGTGGCTCCATCGTAATTACTATAGAATTTGCAGCAACTCTGTAGTTCTGCAGGTAAGAAGGTTCTAGGCCCATTCTCCATATTGTATCTTGATGTAAATGGAGGATGAGCCGGCACGTTCATTCCTGTTAGGCGCCATATAACCGTTCATGTGTTGGTGCGCCTTAAAACCCAATTCAATTGATTATTCAATATGCGTGTTCTGTTGACGTCAAACGCAATCCTATGACAAGAAAGATAATCTGCATTTTCACAATGTAATTTTCCCCACTTAGTCTGGCATGTTCCCTGATATGCTTCTTATGGGGCCTTTGTTTCTCAACGTATTCGTTTCACTCTCTCTAGAATTTGTCGCCTAATTGAGGACTGTAACATTTGTAACATCTTTATAACTCACGTGTTACTGTATTAGGGCTTCCGTTGCCATAAACTACGAAAAACTCTTTGCAAAATGTTTTGTTGTTGTTGTTTGTTAAACGGTTGGACATATACCCGGTATGAAAATGTGTGACAGCTGTATTTTATCTTAGATTCTAACACGACCTCCGCAGTCTTTCATATAGACAAAGAAGAGAGACAGCTGTATGTTATTCTACGATAAAACACAGCTGTTCCATTAATTCCCCTCGTATATTTCATCCGTTGGAAGCGCCACGTTACATGACGTCACTTGGTAAATATACGTCACGAAGACAAACTCAACAGTAATTTTAATGAAATGTTAATTACAACAAATTTGCCATGCTCCCAATACGATGCACACCCCCGATATAAACCCATCATATGCATCAGTACATATAACATTAATAAGCATCTTGAACAAGCTGAGAACGTTTGACGTCATAATTGTTTGTCATGTGACTACTAGTGTATTAAAACGCAGAACATTGCATAGGGGGTGCCCAATGGAACAGCCTGCAAACATAGCAGACTGATTACTTTGATCACCGAGATAATATATAGTGCCCCAACAATAGCGTAAACCATGGGGTTATTGTTGTGTTAGAATCGAAATAATAAATACGTACCTGTATTTTATCGGTGAATAAAATACAGTTAGTCGTTCGGATGCGGGTAATTAAATCACTCGTGCTAACGCACTCGTGATTTAATTACTACGCATCCGAACTCCTAACTGTATTTTATTCACCGATAAAACACAGGTACATATTTATTATTTCTTAATTCTAACACGACCTCCGCAGTCTTTCATATAGACAAAGAAGAGAGACAGCTGTATGTTATTCTACGATAAAACACAGCTGTTCCATTGGTTCCCCGCGTATATTTCATCCGTTGGAAGCGCCACGTTACATGACGTCATTTGGCAAATATACGTCACGAAGACAAACTCAACAGTAATTTTAATGAAATGTTAATTACAACAATTTTGCCATGCTCCCAATACGGTGCACACCCCCGATATATACCCATCATATGCATCAGTACATATAACATTAATAAGCATCTTGAACAAGCTGAGAACGTTTGACGGCATACAGCGCAAACTATATGACGTAAGCAATGACTTAATTGTTTGTCACGTGACTACTAGTGTATTGAAACGCACAACTTTGCATAGGGGGTGCCCAATGGAACAGCCTGTAAACATAGCAGCCTGATTACTTTGACTTCCGAGATAATATATAGTGCCCCAACAATAGCGTAAACCATGGGGTTATTGTTGTGTTAGAATCGAAATAATAAATACGTACCTATATTTTATCGGTGAATAAAATACAGTTAGTCGTTCGGATACGCATCCGAACTCCTAACTGTATTTTATTCACCGATAAAACACAGGTACATATTCATTATTTCTTAAATAACATACAGCTGTCTCTCAGTATTATCATAAATACTGAATGTGTCGACTGACTATATATGACACTAAAGTGTTGTTGCAATGTTAATGATCACAAACGTTACAAAGAATGATGCATGAGAGCTCATGAATATGATGCGTGACTCCAATGATCGGTGATGGTCATCAAAAGCCTTCTATAAGGTTGAGGACTCGATGAAAATGATGACGCGATGATTTACCTCCATCGAGGTTGTGGGGTAACGTTCCTCCAGCGAGGTCTAATGACGGGCCCACCACGTGTCCCGGGGGTTGTTGCTCCTATGAGAACCTCACTATGGGGACCGTCTCCACCGCTTGTTACGCTGAATCACCTAGAGGGCCTACACACCCTTAAGGCTTAGCTCCACTCCGGGAGTCTTAGGCTGTAATAATACATACTTTTAGATGTCGGTTCATGAATACAGTAATCTTATACAATTATCAGTACACACACAAATCATTATCTAGTAAATGTATGTGAGCCTCGCTCTAATTATGATGTGTAGCAATGTATACGTGTTCTGCAATACCACGTATACACATCGGCATATATACAAGTATAGCACCTCACCGTTAACCACCGTTAATGAATGCACCTACCCGTCTTTAGAATTTCCGATGTCCGACTCGGAATTCCGAAGATTTCCGTGGAAATGTATCGGAAATTGCATGAAATGTTCGGAAAAAAAGTCCGAATTCGGAAAACCATACATTTTTCGGAATATTTGTGGGATTTCGGAATTTTTTCCGCGGACAATATTCGAACATTACATAATTTTTCGGCAAACGAGAATTTAGTCGATTTATCATTCGGAAACTGCTTCAGTGTAAGGACATAGTAATTTTTGATTCGGAAAAGAACTTAGTAGTTTTTTTAACATCATTCATTTTCAGCGTCATTTCAGAAAAAAATGTCCAAGTTACTTTTTCGAATGAAACATTTGCTGTGAAATTGATGTATTTTATGCGTATACACCAAATACATTTAATTTATGGCGAAATTTACTAGGATTCGTGACAAGTGTTTTAACTTTAATAGAAAGTGTTATGCAACATGTGCCCTACTCTAACAAGTTACTTTGAATGGCGTTTTACGTCATTTTTAGCACATATTAGGCCATATAATTATGACCGTCAATTTTTGTGGTAGTTATTTTTTTTCTTTTTGATACACAGAAATTCTACACTATAAAAATGTTTTTATACTATAATATAAAACCCCTGACTATACTCTATGCAAATAAGAACTACAATTGTTTTTAATTAAAATATATATATATATTATAAATGCTTATTTGTAGTAAGAATTAAAAAAAACTTACTCCCAGATAGTACTAACCAGAGTCTTATATATAAGGACCCTGTACTAACTTATATAATCAACTGACTTATATTATTTTAACCCATTGATCACGAATACTTGAGATAAGCTAATTAATACAGATATCCAGCACTCATACTAATGAATTTATGATACCCGTTATGCTATAATGTTGCTCTGATCACATCTGATGTGTGTAAATTAATTAAGACCTTAGGAACTGGCTGTGTTACAGTTAGTCATGTGACTTTTATTAGCCAATGGAACTGGGGCTCCTATATTCAAACACAAGTGAGTGTGTTTATACAGAAAGAGCTGGCATATTTATTTGGAACAATAATAAATAATTATGAAATATTGTTTTTAAAAGTGACTTAGGAGTGATACAATAACTTATAAAACAAGGATATACATGTGGGCTACATTATTCATGCAAGATACCATAAATGTAAGTCTTATTATTAAAAAGTTATAGAATCAAGATGCCACTAGAATTTGTGCATGATGTTTAAGCTTTCAAAGCATTATATATGCTTTATTAATAGCAGGACCTGTTTAACATACAGTCCTTGTTAACTCTGCCTAAATGTTGTATACATGTATAATAATATAATTATTTTAAACCAACCAGGTATTCTAATATACATAATACAGTCTAAATTACATTGATTCAGTAACTGTACTGTATTTCCAGTTCGCTACATAATTTTCTTTATATATTCAACAAAAGTAAGTTATTTTGTTTCAAATAAAAACAAGTTATTTTGATAACTATTTGAATGTGAACTGTGCAACAACATTTTGCATTTTGTGTAAATGGCAGGAAGTAACTCGGCAGGCCATTTCGAACACAAACACGTTCGCCTAATGTAGAAAATGTTACTTAAAAACTGGCAGTTGCAAGGTTAATTTTTACTGTATCTGTACAAATTGAAATAAGTAATAGATAGAGTATGGTTTCATTGAGTTGGTTCATTTAAACATCGAGATGGGCGTAGTGAAACCATACTCTATTTGTTTTGTAGCATGTCCATTTCAGCTCTTTTTCAGTTATTCTAACTGTTATTCTCACTGTTATTCTCACAGTTATTCTGACAGGTCTTATTTTCAATTAAACGGTTTACACCTGTGTCTGAACAAAGAGAATTGTATGTGACCATGCTACAATACATTATATACATTTGCAGCAGGCCAAATAAGCCTTTTGTAAATATGCATGACTAATATAATTAATAGATTTTGTTTTGCAGACATTTGAAAGCGAACGATTTTCCAAAGAAAATCAGATTCTCTGAAATTTCAAATTGTTCCGGAAATCAAGCAGCAATTGGAATAATTTCAACAACAGAATTGCGATATTTTTCTACTGGTAAACACCAATTAAATCTGAATATTTTCTGAACCAAATTAAAAATCAAAATTTTGTCAAAGAAAGTCAGAAATCGGATACTCATGTCCAATAAGAGGAAAGAACTATTAGTAAAAAGTGGAATTTGTTCCGCCTTTCTTTATTCAAAAATCACCAACAACAGTTGATTACGGTTACTTACTACCCTGTATAATTATGGACAGTATAGTATGTTTATTATATAACCATGTATGATTGCTTTTGTGTTAAGTAACCAGTCAATTAGTTTAACAGTTTTTTATGTTTGTATGTGTATATTATGTATACACACTTTTCCTATATAACACGTATGTTATAGACACACTATATATGTGTCACGTGTGTTAATAGCACAGAAATCGCCTCTGATTTCACTCGGATAGACAATAATCCGAACTGCAAAAGCGCTTTCGGTCTATTGACCTTCTTCAGTTGCAACATGGAATCCTAAACGATTTCTATTTAACGTATAAGTTTTCTCATTTACTAATGTAATGAGGTTTTACTTTATGATGGTTCACTGTGATTTACCAAATAAATATATATAGCTTATTCAATCTGTCTTAATAAGATTATAACACAGATTGAATACTTTATATATGTGCGGGTTTTTTTGAAAATGATATTTCAAAGTACAGTAGTACTGTAAGACATGTCGGGTTGATACCGAATATATTGTCTTTTAATGAAAAAGCAGCAAAATGTATAGACACGGCTGGGTTGATACCGTCTTAAATGTGTCTTATGATAGCATATATTCCGAGGAATACAGTATTTTAATTTACTCGTCCGGTTGATACCGAAACAAAATTTGGAGTACCTCCAAATGTGAGTAAATATGTTATAAAGACAAATAATATATATATATATATATATATATATATATAAAAATATATATATTAGCAAACTAAGACACGAATGTGTCATATAGTATATATTCCGAGGAATATGCAGTTTACACGTCGGGTTGATACCGAAACAAAATCTGGAGTATGTGTGTAAATCTTTACTGTAACAGAGATAGTATCTGTTGTAAAGATTGCTAACATATATTCTTCCGAGGAATACAGTCTTTGTAATTTACTCGTCGGGTTCATACCGAAACAAAATTTGGAGTACCTCCAAATGTGAGTAAATATGTTAGATATATATATATTAGCAAACTAAGACACGAATGTGTCACAGAGTATATATTCCGAGGAGTATCAGTTTACACGTCGGGTTGATACCGAGACAAATTCTGGAGTATCTCCAGAAGTGTGTAAATCTGTACTGTATATTGATTGCTAACAGAAATGAATTATACGATGTTTTCAGAGCTGAAAACAATGTTATCAAATTAATATCGTTCAATTAATGATCGACTACAATAATTATATCTAATAAAGTTAACTTCTGAATCATATGCTAGTTGTATCAAGTTAATGTTTGAGAAACATAAAAGCTAACCGGATGTAGAAACATCACCAAACAAGACGGCGACGCCCACTGAATTCAAATGAACGATACAATTTCATAAAATAAATACTGACCCATTACGTGGTTCGAGTATTAACTTTCATACCCCATCCAACCACTTCTCCAAGAAGCGAAAACGGGGTTGGCTGGGGTATGAAATAAAACCTTAATTTCGGCTAAAAACATTCGCATATTGTAAAATTGAAACATTGAATATGTAAATTCAAACAGGTATCATATTTTTTTCAGTACAAAATGCTTTTAAACATGTTTTATTGTCGAAATATCCGTTATAAAATCCTGCTTAAATAAACTTTCCCATCGCTTAATGAAATTAAGGCTGGACCACGTAATGCACATATTGCCTATGAATTTCACCCTTCCAACTTCTGCTCCAAACAAAGAAACTATCAACAATTCCCGGCCATGACTGGAAAACAATGCATTTTATAGTCTAAAACCATCATTTCCCACGTTCATTCCGTGAGACACGTGGCAAAGGACGCACACGAAAGGACCCTAAAACAATTTTGCCCTTTAGAGAGATAGATTGTAAAATACCTATACTTTTACATGCATTAACGCACATATAAACTTATTGAACAGCCCTGCCGTACTCCCTCTACCGGCGCTATAAAATTGCTCGCTTTTCAGTAAAGAAACATGAATATATCAGGCAACTGGTCAATTTGTCTCAACTGAACAATGGATTAGCATGTCATTTTCGTAAGGAATTTGTCTTGGAGACTGACCATCATCCGTTGATGGTCAGTCTCCAAGACAAATTCCTTACCCAAAACATATCGGTGGTATTTACTGACCAGCACACTACTGCAAAACACTCCCTTTCGATAACAGAGTAGTTACGTTCCCGGGGTAGTAGTTTCAGACTTGCGTTAGCCACGGGAAGACTACACCCATCTTGCTCTTGAAGTAGGACTGCACCAACCCCTATATCGGAGGCATCCGTTCTGAGGATAAACTCTTTGTCAATTTCAGGTAATTTTAGTATTGGGGTTTTGACCAAATTTCCCTTTAAACAGACAAAATCTCGCTCCTGTCTTTCCACCCAAGTTATACTATTGGGTTGACCTTTCTTTGTCAAGTCTGACAAAGGTGCAGCTATAGTCGAAAAGTTTGGGATGAATTTCCTGTAAAACCCCGACAACCTTAAAAAGTATCTAACTTGTTTCTTTATCTCGGGTCTTGGTGCTTCCTGAATTGCCATAATCTTGTCGGAGTTGAGTTTCAATTTTTGGTCTCTCCCGACAACATGACCCAGACACTCTATATCTGCGTAACCTATGTGACATTTGATAGGTTTTGCAGCCAGTTTAAACCGGCGTAGCCGTTCCAACAAATTACGCAGAGCCTTAATATGGTCTTCAAATATTGTTGTAAACACCAGGATGTCATCTACAAAACTATATGTGTTGGACAAATCCTTCAAGACCTTCCGCATCAACCTAAGGAAGGTTGCAGGAGAGTTTACGAGACCGAAATGCATGACTTTGAACTTAAAAAGTCCCTGTAAAGTTTCAAAAGAGGTCATCTCTTTAGCTTGGTCTGAATGTGGGACTTGCCAATACCATTTACTGAGGTCTAACTTCGAGAAATAAGAACATCCCGCACATTTAGAGAAAACCTCCCCCTATTAGGCATTGGTTCTGCATCAAAGATCGTACATTTATTGATCTGTTTAAAATCATTGCAGAATCGAATTTACCCATCTTTCTTCTTAATAAGTACGACTGGGATGAAAAAGTTTCGATGGCACCCAATTTCAACATGTCTTTCACCTCCTCGTCAACAATTGATCGGAAGTGAAATGGAATGGGATACCCCTTAATTCTAACTGGTACCCCTGATGTGAGTACAATATCATGTTGCACTCCATCAGTCAACCCCGGGTTTTCGGACAAGACATCATTGAACTCCGAGAGTAATCTACCTATCTCTCGTTACTGCTCTATACTAAGCATGCCCGTCTAAATCGGCTGCTGTCTGCTTACCTACACTAGTGGAAAAATACATAGGGATAGTGTCCTCACTACTGCCTTTCTCCCTATCCACAATAACTGCAACATTAACTACAGTTAACACTTGAAGCACATTATCGGTTCTACTAATATACTTTTTCCAGCATATTCGCATTCAACTTTCCATTCATCTCTATTCGATAATCCATAGTGTTCGCTATCCCTCTGACGTAAAATGGCCCTTTCCATTGTAACAACAGCTTGTTATTGTTGGTCTGGAGTAACACTAACACCTGTCATCTATCTTAAATCTCCTAGCTCTAGCTTTATGGTCATAGTACCGTTTGTACTTGGTACTTGCCTTAACTAACTGACTTTGAGCAAGTCTCCTCTAGTTTCTTCTTAAGATCCAACACATACTGATATGTAGTCTTAACCTCGTCATTATCTACTGCACCTGCCCACATCTCTCTAAGAATCCTCATGGGACCTCTAACTGATCTACCGTACAATAACTCAAACGGAGAAAATCCACTCTCTTGTGGAACCTCTCTAAATGCAAACATCAAAGCATTGAGATACTTGTCCCAATCTTTGGGTCTCTCTGTACACATACGTCTTAACATTTGTTAACCAACCCGTTACACATAGGGTGATAAGGTCTTGTCGTGATTTGACGTTAAGGCAATAACCTGCTAATTTCAGCCATAAGTGCTGACGTAAACTGCGATCCACAATCCGTCAGCATTTCCTCTGGTTATCGACTAATGCCTCAGCTGCTCTCTCAGTTTCAATTGAGGACAATGCTATTGCCTCTGGATACATAGTTGCATAGTCTACCATGGTTAGAATATACCTATTTTTCTTATCTGACACTGGACATATTGATCCGACTATGTCTACGGTGTATCTATCATTGGCATCTGACCTAAATGTACTTTGGTCACTCGACCGTTTGGTACTGTCCTTTGGCATACATCGCAGGACCTGCAATACCTAGTTACATCTCCACTAATGCCTGGCCAATAAAACTCTGTCAATGCTCTATCTGACGTTTTCTTTACACCTAAATGACCTCCCATAATCGACTCTCATGAGCTACCTTAAACACTGTCGTTCTATACTGGATAGGTACACTAATTGGTGAAACTGTCTACCATCACTATCTTTAAATTCTCTGTACAATAAACTATTCTTATGTACAAAGTTAGAACTACCGGACCCTTTACACTTCGTAACCACACCATCATTGGCCTTCACTCTACAGGGATCTAACGACTCGTCTTGACTCGTCTTGAGTTTGTGCTTATATAAACATACGGCTGCAGGACCCTTTAATTTTCTATAAGCCTACGCTTGCTTCTGAACCTGCGCTCTAGTCTCTACTGCATTACTTATGCTACTCCTAAAATTGGACACTTCCGGAAGTACTGAACCTTCTATGTTCCCTATCGTTAAATCGTACATCGGGTCGGCCTCTGTAGTCCCTTTAAAGAAAAGTGTATCTACATCTATTCTCACTATCGGCACGTACTCTACCGACTTATTTAACAACAAACACGGTTACTGTTTACCTACCAACTGGTCATCCTAAACTACGCTTAACTACTACACCGTTACAACCTGTATCCCTCATTACATTTATGTCCTACCATTCACTAGACCATCTGCTGTTGGAAGATTTGCATACGGAAGGAAAGAGGCATGTTCCGATCTTCGCCATTAAGCCATCCGATTTAACACAACGGCTGCTACTCTCGGTTTTAATAACCGGACTATTACCACCTCTGTCTCTACCTCGGTTTTGACCACCTCTACCTCTACCGAAACGCCATGGATTATTAAAACCTTGGTTCTGACTTCCTACAGTGTTCTCTACTTTACTATTGTCACTCCAATTGTCTACGACAGCGGAGACTTCCACCGTTCTTCTGCACTCATGTGAAGCATGATTCCCATTACAGAGACGACAACGAATAAAAGGTCTACCTAGGTTTTACCACTATTGCAACCTCTAGCACCCATCGAACTACCTCCGCCTTCATGATTACCACTCTGTACTTTCTGCTTATTACAATGATCGTCCCTTTCCTTTCTCTAAAATTCTGTCTTTCGACACTACATTATGAGCTCCACCTTTAGCCTAAGCAAATTGGTCTGCTTGCGTTGCCATTTCTTCTACACTTGCTAATTTCCTTTCTTTTAGAAATAAGAACCGATCTCTACTACAGACATTGAATAGCTGGTCCACAACAAGAAATCTATGAGGCCTTGATAAGTATGCGCTACCTTCCCCAACTCTAACCACCTATCTAAGTAATTTCTAGACCTACTAATGAACTGAATAAACGACTCGTCTTTCTCAGGTAACCAAGCTCTAAACCGCTTTCTAAAACCTTCTTCAGTTAACTCAGATGTCTTTAGCAGAGCATCCTTTAACTTGTCATAGTCAAGAGAATCTAAACTAGGTAATCTAGAAAATACGTCTAAGGCCTTTCTTCTCAATAATGCACTTAACTTAACTGCCCACTTATCCTTAGTCCTTTCCTGTAACTCTGCATATCGTTGTCCATGTTATCTTTGTCAGCATCAAAATAAAATTATGGTAACTTCGAACCTTTTAACTTCCCAGAATAACTATCTGTGCCTACAGTTTTACTGCCCTCGTTATCTTTCTTAGCTACTAACAAATCTAAAGCTAACTTATGGTCTAACTCTGCTTTATTCACCTCCATATCCATCTTATCCTTAGCTAGTCTACCGTCCGTCTCAAACCTATCCCGTTCTAACTGCCTAGTTAATTCTATTCTCTCTTTATCTATGCTTATCCTCGAGTGTCACAAAATGAGTAGAACGCCGTGTTCTCCAATCTCCCTGTATAGTATTATTATAATCAAGGGAGGTAAAGAAAGATAAAAAGATTGGACAGGGAAAGTAGCATTTAAGGAGGACAGTCAACAAAAACAAACACCCAATTTATGGAGCAAAACGTGCCTCAGACCCAATCGGGTAGACAAATGCGACCTCGTGCCATGGTAAGCACGTACAAAACAACAGTTTGGACTCACCCTAACCTCGTCATTGCTTGACTTGTCTTGCCCTTGTTCTTCCAAGTTGTGGCCGTGATTCTCTCCAGTCGCCTTGATGGGTCAGAGTTTGGTACACATTTCTAAACTGATAAGTAGAGATTTAGCATATCATAATAAAGATCACTTAATGTATCTTTCCCTCCGTGGTCGTCCAAAATCCCACTACTCTGAAAACCAGTTGTCGCAAGATGACCCTAGTGATTGGGACTCTCAGGAAAGAATCAATGTCGGTGAGTGCATTTACATAAGTTTAATGCAACTTTTAAAATATGTTCAATATATATGCATTTATAAAGAAAAACAAGCGAATACTCATATACAATATGAAAAAGACTGTTCTCATGAACGTTTAACACGTTTGTAGTATTATCACAAATACTGAATGTGTCGACTGACTATATATGACACTAAAGTGTTTTTGCAGTTACAAAAATGTTGATGATCACAAACGTAACAAAGAATGATGCATGAGAGCTCATGAATATGATGCGTGACTCCAATGATCGGTGATGGTCATCAAAGCCTTTTATAAATAAATATGATGACGATGATTAACCTCCACCGAGGTTGTGGGGTAACGTTCCTCCAGTGAGGGCTGATGACGAGCCCAACACGTATCACGGGGGGTTGTTGCTCTTATGAGGACCTGACCCTTGTCCAGTTATGGGACCTAACGGTTTAGCTCCACTCCGGGAGGCTTAGGCTGTAATAATACATACTTTTAGATGTCGGTTCATTAACACAACAATCTTATACAATTATCAGTACACAAACAAATCATTATCTTGTAAATATATGTGAGCCACGCTCTAATTAAGATGTGTAGCAATGTATACGTATTCTACAATACTACGTATACTCATCGGCATATATACAAGTATAGCAACTCACCGTTAACCACCGTTAACCAATGCACCTAATATGCAACATTATCAATTTAATCTTGTATTACAATTAATTAGTTATACACATATGCATATATACATGCATGCCCTCTCAACGTTAACTAATGCACCTACTATACAACGTTATCAAATTAATATCGTTCAATTGATGATCGACTACAAGAATTATATCTAAATAAGTTAACTTCTGAATCATATGCTAGTTGTATCAAGTTAATGTTTGAGAAACTTAAAAGCTAACCGGATGTAGTAATATCGCCAAACAAGATGGCGACGCCCACTGAATGCCAATGTACGATACAATTTCATAAAATAAATACTGACCACATACTGCCTATGAAGTTCACACTTCCAGCTTCTGCTCCAAATAAAGCAACTATCAACATTTCCCGGTCATGACTGGAGAACAATGCATTTTATAATCAACCCATCATTTCCCACGTTCATTCCGTGAGACACGTTGCAACAGACGCAATTTTCATATCTATACGAAAGGACCCTTAAATAATTTTGCCCTGCCGTACTCCCTATTATATTGTGACAGTGGCACTATGGTCGCGTCTGCCTAAATTCTGAAAAGACAGTAGTGTTTCATAATTGTGTCTGCAAACTTGTCTTTTCTTGCCCTTTAAGTTAATGTTTTTTTCTTATTTTGCTACGCAAAATGATTAAGTACTTGCTTTGTGGCTTTCTCTGCTTTTTATTTTTGATATTCATATATATATGAACATGATAATTTTTTCCTTATATTGCGTATTAATCCTTCCTAGTTTGTTAGAAGATATAGCCTTGCGGGGATTTGTTCATGTTATTGGGATTACAAACTCGTTATTGTGACGTTTGGTGCACCTTGGAACCTGGCCCCGTATTCTCGAAACTTGCTCAGACAAAATCCCATGCTCAAGCTCAAAACTCAAAAGATTTTTTAGCAATAACTTTTTTCAGTGAGTGTTTTCCATTTGCTTATCTTGATCTGTGTACATTTTTAAGTAATTGCATGACCATTAAGTAAGATTTTCAAAAAATTATAGCTGAGTCTGAGCTTGAGACTTTGACTAAAAAGTTTCGAGAATATGGGGCCGGGTGTAAACCCCCAGTGTTTTTTGTGTGTCACTGACCGTTCCATGGCGGTATCCCTACTGTCAACCCTTGTCTGTCTATGATGTCACATATACTGCCTTTTGCTTGTCCGTGTAATTGTTGTTTGTATATATACATGTTTTTGGTTTGACTTTTATATCTGTATCTATATCTGCTTTTGTTGGACAATATACTTTGAACATTTTGATCACGTGACTTTGTATTATCAATCAGTCAGTCAGAGCAGACGAACATTAATATACTTCAAACTCAGTGAGTATTAGATTCGGTATTATATTACTCTTGTAATAATATGTATATGAAGTGAAATATTACGATTAGTGTGAAAACGGGAAAAAAGGTACTGTATGGTGTTAAGTCGTGAGGGGCCGCATAATAATCACAAGACACAGTGTTTGTTTACTATCTTTACTCTCTTTCGGTCATAGGCATTTTATTCTATTACAAGCATACACACATGCATACTGGCAGGCTTATCAGTAGTGGGAGGTGCTATGCAAATTATATGTTACAGTCAATGGTTACTACATCTCTCATTTATTTTAAAATGAATGATAAGTTCAAATGGGAGACAAAAAACATATTTAATCCTGACCACACACATCAGATGACCGACGTGTCTGGGAATATAAGAATCCATCACACGAGTATCCATGTGAGATATGTAACCAGGGACGAGGCTCTGCCGAGTTCTTGTTGCAATTCTGATCCCGAGGGTGAGATATACCTATCTCATATGGATAAACTCATGATGGATTAGTTTTCTCCCATTATGCGGTTAGTACAGGTATACTTCAATGACTGTATTTTATTTTACGCTAAAATAAGGCGATGTCTACAACGTGACGTCATGACGTTTTATGAAAGAGTCACATGTAAGATAGAGTTTTCTTGCATACCTGACAAGGATATCCACCATTTTACCGGGGCTAGATATTACCATCTCACCCTAGGGGCGAGGTTCCGATTAAAACACTTATACCGATGGTTGGAATAACCGAATACCCATGATAGATTATTTTTCTTGCATATTGTACTTGTGAGCTTGTTTTTTTGTTGTTGTTTCACCATGACTGAATCACCAGGTTGCATTACTGAGGGTGACGATTTATGTTTTGCGTCCACATATTGTTTATTTTTCTGCTTCATTATAGAGTCTCTTTCTCGAACATATTTGTCGTCCGCATTGACAGTGAATTCTGGTAATTTAGTTTTGATTTTTCTATTAAACATTAGCTCTGCCGGTGACAAATCTGTCGTTGAATGGGGAGTGGCACGATAGTCTCTTAAAAACGTGTACAGTTCTTGTTTTGTGCCCAATCCTTTTACTCGTGCTGTTTGCAAAGTTTTCTTCAGATTTTTCATGAAGTTTTCAACAATTCCATTCGATTCCGGGTGAAGCGGAGTTATCTTCCTGTGTTTAAATCCCAAGTAGTCGGCAACTTGTTTGAATTCGTTTCCATTAAAGGGTGGCCCATTATCTAATGAAATTGATGTCATCATTTCTACTATTGGATAACGACTGTAATCATCGATTACGACCATCATATATTCACCGGATGGAATTGGACCGAAAATATCTACAGATATTTCATCCCATGGTTTTGTTTATTAGAGAGCTAACCTTCAGTGGTTCTGTGTTTGTCTTTGGAGAAACAGCTTGACATCGTATGCAGTTTTTTCACTTTTCTTCTACAATATTGTCAATATGTGGGAACCATACTTTCTCTCTTAAAAGCCGTTTTGATTTTACCACACCTTGATGTCCCTCATGAGCAAGGTGAATTACCTTTTGTTGTAAATGTTGAGGTATACACAATCTTGTACCACGTAGTATCACTTTTCCATCGTTTATCTCCATAACTGTTAATTCTTCTGATAATCGAGCATAACAGTTATACTGTTTATCTGATTTGCACGCGTGTTTATCCCAAACACCCATTTGCACCGCTTGCATGATTTGCCTCAGGAATTCGTCTTGTGCTTTGCTAAAATTACATCCTGAATGGTCAGTGACTTTGGTACAGCGTTATTAGCTACAAACTGTACATATTGTTCTGTAATGTTATCTTGGTCTGGGTTAACGCAGAGGTGTCTGCTCATATAATCTGCGATATGTGTTTCTCCTGAACGATATTTAACCTTGAAATCGTATCCGACTGATCTTAATCTCCATCTTTCTAGTCATAGGGGCTAATTTTCTTTTGGGTGATTGGATATTGCTTCCAAAGGCTTGTGATCAGTGATTAAGGTGAATGATTTTGTGAAATTGTATAAGCGAAAATACTCACATCCCCATACAATAGGAAGAGCTTCTCTTTCTGTTTGACTATATCGCTGTTCTACTGGAGTGAGATACGCAATGAGCTTGTTTTCTTGGTAAAGGATTCCTCCTAGGCCATGTAGGCTTGCGTCCACCCAAAATTCTGTATTCTTTTCCGGATCGAAGTAAGCCAAAACTGAGTCACTTGTTAAAGACACATTTCCCAACTGAATGTAGTCGTTGAAAAATCATGGATAGCATGCTTTTTAACTGCTTACTTCTCGCTGACTGATTACCACAGAGACATAATATTGAGGCCCCATCACAGTTTTTTTTCTTTTCATTTACTATTACCTTAGTTTTTGATATACAATATTGTAACTAAAAACACTAGATTATTTATTATGGGAGAGCATATAGTCGCCGCTTTTTCCATCCGTCCGTGTGTGCGTCCGTGCGTCACACTTTTTGTCCGGCGCATAACTCAAAAAGTATGCTTGATTAAAGTTCCTGTGATTGAGTAGGACAGTGAGACGGAGTGCAGTTCATAGGAACCATACCTCTAGCTTCACTACTGTTTTAATGATCTCCTATTTTGAAATATTTTATCCGAAGCATAATAGAGTTTCGTACGGATTCATTTTGAATAAGGAAGCACTCACACTAAACATTACTTTTTTCAGTGTAACTTTTGGGATGCATCCATCGGTTCTACCGATTCTCTTGTTGTTATTATTAATCCAGCTTGCTTGCGGAACGTCGGTGGTACTACTCAGGTGCGCGCCCATGCACGAAAATATGCCCGGGTTTGCACCTGGGGTCTTCCTCCACCAATAAAAAGCTGGAATGTCGCCAAATGACCTTAGCTGTTGGTGCAACTATATATCCCGTTTAATGAATTCATATAAGATTTGGTTGAATTCCGACAAGCGGTTTCTGAGAAAAAGTCGTCAGAAGCAAAAGACGACGACGGACGACGGACAGACAACGGACGGACGACGGACGAAGAGTGATTCCAAAACATCACATTGAGCCTTCGGCTCAGGTGATCAAAAACACTGACAGATGACGATTTTTGAATTTTGAAGTCCCGATGAGTTTCTTGCATTTGAGATTTACTAAAACATGGCAGAGAAGTAACTGATAATAGAGTATATTGTGCTAAAAATACAAAAACTATTAATTGTTAACACGGGTCTTTTAAGAAAATCCATCTATACATAGTTGTTTTAACATATATACAAGTGCACATACAATGCAAAACGGTTATAATTTTTACTACATTATTATACACTCTTTATGGGACGGGCCTCATCCTTTGACAAAAAACTAATAATCTCAATTTCCTTGTGCAAATGTATTTCTAACAGCGATTTACAGTAACCTATAGAAATTCTCTCCCCCCACCAAATACAATAGGCTCGAAATGTGTCTTTAATGCATCTTTCAATGACTGAAATGCATTTTATTCAACGGGTGAGAGCTCTACTTCCATACGCGATGATCCTGTTTTCTTGGTAAAGGATTCCTCCTAGGCCATGTGGGCTTGCGTCCACCCAAAGTTCTGTTTTCTTTTCCGGATCGAAGTAAGCCTTAACTGCGTCACTTGTTAATGCATCTTTCAATGGCTGAAATGCATTTTGTTCAACGGATGACCATATCCATTCAACCTTTTCCCAAGTAAGTTTTCGTAATGGTTCAGTCAAGGTAGAATAATTTGGAATAAATCTACTTACAAATGACGTCATACCAAGGAAACTTTTTACTTCCGATGAACATGTCGGTGGAGTTGCATGTTTAATTGAAGTCACTTTTTTCGGATCTGGTGATATATATGTAAAATGGGGGTCCTGTGGTATTTTTGAGTTGCCGAAAATACCACAGGAATTTTTTAATTTTTTTAAACACACCTATCTACAAATCAGCATGAAATGCTGATTTTGCTTGTTATTTGTTGATTTTGCCCAAATATTTCATGAAATGGTGATTTTACTTGATTTATTAAAACTTTTTTAAAATAGGGGTAGTGAAGATTGCAAGTTTATTTTTTTTTATAAGTTATCAAAATTATAAAATGTTTCTTTAATACAAAACAAATGTGTCGATTTGTTATCAAAATTACATTCAATTAACAATTTTCTGACCTTGAATACAAAGGTGGTGGATCGTACTCATACACATTACTAAAACAATTTATTACACACTTTTTAGACTTTTTTGTAAGGTTACCATTGCTTCTTTTCTTCCCTGCTCCACTAGTTCTTTTTTTTGAGCTTCACTTATTTTAGCCTTTTTTTTGTTTGGTGTCTTCTTTTAAACTATAATATTTATCTAACTCATCTAAAATCATCTTAAACTCTTGATCAGATATTTGTGCATCACTCAACGCTTTTGATATTAACTGCTTTATACTATTTAACTTAGCCTCTGCCAAAGTTTTTATTTCATGATGTTTTTGAGCTTTTACATTAAGCTTGCGTCTGATAAAATTAACACAAACACCTGTAGCTCCACATACTATTGCTGCTATTTCTAAAGGTAAAAAAACTTGAATAACAAATCCAATCCCAGCCATAATAACACCTGCATATATTAAGGTAGTGTCAATTCCATCTGTAATATTAATACCACGTTTATATTTTTTATAAAGTGACTGACGTATATCTCGTTCTGTAATTAACTTTTTTTCAATTTCTGAAATATTTTGTAATCTATAATTTTGTCCGTCTTCCACTGGCAAATCAGGATATAAACTTGGTGCTGTCGGTTGCTTCATTTTTTATTAATAAATAAAAAATTAAATTAATTCAATTAATAATGATGCCACCGTATTTACAGCTGTAGCGTTGGCAACCTTGCATACAAAGTTAACAACAGAACCAGCGCCAATCTCTAAAGGTTTATCAAAGTTATCATGATTGCGTGGAATGATGTGAAGCGTTATACCATAATTTGGTTGTTCAACACCATTGACAGAAACTATTACAGTTACGTCATCAACTAATCGTTCACATGCTAAACCTATTCCCATAATCCGTCCACGGCGTGTCATTACATGCCCCACATTTTTTTCTGCTCCGCCGTTACCAAATGAAAGTATTCTGTTTGACACAAGTGGGCCCTTAGCCTCTGCAAATATTGTTATAATTCCATATTTAAGATTATCAACTCTATTTTTTAAATGATTAAACTGGTCAACAAAAGGCACAACTCGCCTATATAAATTTTGAACATCATTTATTAAAGCCTCTAAGTCTTTTGTTTTTTTAGGTCTTGTCTGGGCCTTAACTCCATATATACTCATTGTTTGTTTTTTTATAAAAATATATTTTTTAAATAATTTCTAAAACACAACTCATAGGCAAACCGCGATTATCTATCTTGTTGCCATACTCATCTCTGACTTCTATTTTTTATTCAGAAATTGCACCATTCATAAGACAGTGATATTCAGGATAAAAACTTGTATATACAATATCTCCATACTGCTTATTTACTACAGGCACAACCCCTATAATAGTGCTTGGTGCGCCATTGAAATAATTACTACTCGTATTAACTTGTTCCAGATGAACATATAGCTGTTTATAAGGAGCTAAATTAATTGGGTAATCTCCTAAAGTAGTACCTGTCAACCATTTTCTGTCCTTGAATCCCAGCATTTTTGAAAGACCGCTTGACATTCGTGTTTCTATTGGCGGACGTACATGTATAATGCTGAAGCCAATTTCCTCAATACTGTCCAGGATAATATTTTCATTTAGCAATTTAAAATCTTTTACCAAGTCTTGAAAGTTATAGAGTCCACCTTCTAAATGTTCTATTTTATCTGGGTTTCGTGTCTTTATGGTTTCATGAATAATATTATACCAACCGATAGTGTATATAAAACTTTTTAATCCGACGCGCTTAGTTCCATCTCTATTATCGATATACTGTTGTAAATTAATAGAGTTGTCTATGTTTGAAATTTTATGAAACATTTTTTTTTAATATATATATATAAAAACACAAATAAAAATGATTTCTAAAGAATTCAAATATAACCCGGATGCTCAATATTTAAATACTTTTAGCAAGAAAGTGATAGATATAATAAATCAAAACATAGTCATTACATCAGACGGTAAAGGCTTTAAAGCATCATTCCCCAATGTCTTTGAAAAATATAAACTCCCATACGTCAAATCAGATGCTATAGTCCAACGCTGGGGAACAGATTGGATGTTATTTTGGCAGAATCAGTTAAACTTTGCTATTTGGTGTGCGACAACTGGATGTGGCATTGATTTCAACAATCATCTAAAAGCTGATGATTTGGTTGGTTCGTTATTTCGATTTCATGTCTACTACCAAGTCAGAAGAATATTATTTGAAATGAGTGTAGCAATGCCTCAAGACTCAAATTGGAATGCGTTTAATAACACATATAACCGAAACGCATACGAGAAAATATGCAAGGAGTTTAACATTGACTTAAATTCAGACTGGAGACAGAAACAAAGCTATAATAATGGTCTAGGAACAATTTATAATTACTGGACAAATATTGGTTATCATCCTTTGGTAAATACTGTATACGACAACAAAACGATGAGTTTTACAGTCTATGAGAGTGATAAAACATATCATATTGATTACATTGCACAAGGATCTGAAGCAGACAACAGCTGGTCTACTTTTATACTAGATTGTTCGTCTGGATTTACAAGAGCAGGAGTAGAAATAATTAATGACAGCATAAGAACATACTGCTGGGCAATTCTTGGTTCACAATCACAAACAAGAACAGATATACTTGGAACTGGAACAGCATTTGATGCACAGAAACAATTTTTAGCAAATGTAGAGGACGCAATAAATAGCCCCATCGACTTGCCCAGTCAAATTTCAAGATATGAAAACACTCTAAAATATGCAAGAAGTAAAGTAAATTTTGTCTATGGAAGTGGATTGTACATGTCTCCGAGCGACATGGAATTAAGAATTGGAACAATACAAGACTACAATAATGAAATTGTAATAGCAACCGATGCACAAGCATTAGGATTGAACAATGATGTAAATGTAAAACCAGTGCCACCAACAAATATTCAACCTTTTCAAGGCACCACAACAAAGAAATTTTTACCGGAACATTCTGACTTTGATAAATCATCAATACATAAAACTGTGGAACATAACCCACCAGAAATACAAAAAATAGCGATTGAACACGAAGATAACAAAACAACTATAATTGTTGGTACTATAGTAAAAGGTCTTGCTGCATTACTTATTTATGAGATTTACTAAACCACTCTTTGGCTGCCACATATAACAACCCGGAAACAAACACAAGCAAAGCCCATAGATTGTTACCAAGCCAATTAATAACATTACCTGTTGCAGATAAAAGCCATGATACTATTGCACCAATAACTCCTGGAAGTGCTGCAGCAGCTTTACCAGCTAGGTTGGCAAGAAGTTTACCAAGATTAAATAGTTGTTTTTTTATCCAATCTTTTACACTTGATGGATCAGGCTTTGGGGTTGGAGTTGGAGTTGGAGTTGGAGCAGCACTTGATGTGGGAATAATAGAATTAATTATCACCCCAAGAATCATACCAAACGCAGTCAGGATACTAACAATAGTAATACCTTGCTCCTTAAACAAGGTTTTGATCCTCTCACCAAGAGTTGTATCCTCCTTTAACATTTTGTTTATTGTCTCTTTTATCCTGCTTACTTGGTTACGAAAAGCTTCTCTGTTTTCATTAATGACATCCATTCTTGCACCTCTTTCATTTTCAAGGTCTTTGATGCGATCACTAATTCTTTTTATCTGGAATTCATCATTATCAGTCTTAGCTTGTTCTAACTTTTGTTTTTCTCTTGTTATGTCTTTATCAAGTTGAGTGAGTTTTGCCACGTTATTGGTAAGTTCTTCCTTGACAGTTGTCATTGCTTTTACTATTCCATCCATTTCACGCTTGTCTATATTTGTTTGTGTTGAAACATCAGGACGCTCAATCACATCCCAGTCATACAATGATGTCTCTATGTTATCCAGTGATGCGTTTATGTTATCTATATCACGTGATAAATCTTGTAATGGAATAGCATCCACATTATCTGGTAAATCGTTTATTGTGCTCTCCAACTCTTGCAACTTTTGTCGAAATTTTTGTGATACTTTTGTTTTACTGTCATACTCCGGTAAATTTAAAAACTGTCTTACCGCCCTTGTTCCTCCAGAGCCAATAATCCTGTTATATTCATTTGCCAAAGAACCAAGAGCAAGAAATGTAAAAGAGCCTTGCCTGGCAGTTATTCTTATTTCTTTATCACCAACAATCCAGTATAATGTTTTACCATCATCTGATACTTTAAACTGGTCATAATCCATTTTGTCCGGTGCCATTTTATATCGTTTTTCTATTTCATCATAAAAGGATTTTACAAGATTTTTCTTGTATGCTTCAAGTTCGGATTCTTTCAACTCCCCACGAAGTTCAGCAATATGGTCGCTTTGATTAAGAAGACTTCTTAAAACAGGCTCATCAGGCACCATCGGTGCATCATCATCATCAAAATCATAATATTCATCATAATCATCTGGATCATACGTAGGATTTTCAAATCCTCCTTCAGCCATTGTTTATTTTATTTAATTTTAAAAAATATATTAAAAAAATAAAAACAATGTCGGCTTATGGAAACAAACTCAACCCTCAAAGAAAACTAAGAGAGCCTCATGGTGCCAAAGGCATCCGCACAAGTGTAGTAATAACTAATAATCCATCAACAATAGACCAAAACCAGAAACTGCTTGTGAGATTTCCCAACCTAAGTACTAATGATGTGATAGTTCCACGTACTGCTCGTCTTGCCTTTGAAATAGAACTTAAAAGTAGAACAGACGCCAACGCTACTCTATTTCAAAATCTGGGTAGAACAATTGTGAAAAAAATGACAATAAGAATAAGTGGCAATGAAGTCATGTCAATAGATGACAGTGATATATATCATTGTTATGTAGATTTATGGAAAAGCCCTACTGAAAGATTAAACACAGCTTACCAAGGTATTGGTAAACCAAACATGCTAAAACATAGAGTTAGCGCGGGAGATGCTTCCTCAGACACCAAAGATGAAGCTATAGCAGCAGCTTATGGAAATAGATTTTGTATTCCACTGGACTTTGAAATGTTAGAAAGTCATATGCCATTTTATCAAGCGGGGCTTGGTGATAGGTTAGAATATGAATTAACGTTTAACGATTATAACAAAGTTATCAAAAGCACTGATGCTGATGCATCTTATGTAATAAAATATATCTGCTTGGAATTTGATACGGTTAGTGATGTTGAATTATCCAGACAAATAAGACAGCAAATCAATGGTAAGATGTCATTTATGTATGATCGTATCTTGCGACATAGAAAAATAATAGCAAACAAATCTGATGCTCTTTGGAACATCAACATTAATGTACCAGCACGGAGCATGAAAGGTATTTTAATGCTGTTTGAAGACCCAGAAAGAACAAGCACAGAATCCTTTTACAACCCAAAGATTGAAAAGGTTGAAATGACAATAGAGGGAGTACCAAATCAGTTGTATAGTCAGGGCATGAGGGCATATCAACATTGGGATGAAATTAACAAATATTTTGCCTTAACATCAAAAAGAAACAAAGAGACAGAAATAGCAGCGAGGGACTTAAACTTTACCAATGTTTCTCTTGAGACTTATCTGACAAAATCATATGCTTTGTGGCTTGACCTTAGAACATGTGAGGACAATTTATTACACGGCAGTGGAAGAAGAATAGAAAACGGCAGTGAAGGCATAACGATACTAATATATAAAAAAGCAGATGCAGATCAAACTTTAAATATTTATATATATATAATACAAGATGCGCAAATCAATTTCGAAGATGGAAGATTCAAAGAAGCAGGATACTAGTTTGCAACAAAAATATCCTAAATATTCACACAGTGCCATTATTTGTGGTCATACAGGCTGTGGTAAAACAGAGTTTGTTCTTGACATACTTGAACAAGAGTATGTTGGAGTTTTTAAACATATAATTATATTGTGTCCAACCATAGAGTGGAACGAGGCTTATAAAAATAGATCCTGGATAGGAGATGTGAAAAACCCAAAAGATAAAAAAAAAAAAATTGTCAATCCCGTGAGCAACGGTAAAGAAATGTTACAAGAACTGTTGCGTTTCTTTTTCAAACAATATGCTGGCCAGCCCACATTATACATTATTGACGATTGCTCAGCCACAAAAGAATTAACAAAGAAAAAAGATATGTTGTCAGAGTTGGCATTCTCCGGTCGTCACGCTAAACAATCAGTGTGGGTTATTTCACAGAGATATAATTCTGTATTGAAAGATTTGAGAGAGCAAGCAAAATGGTTGTGTATATTTTACACCAAGGA
Source organism: Cyrtodaria siliqua (assembly GCA_037043455.1). Lineage (NCBI taxonomy): Eukaryota > Metazoa > Mollusca > Bivalvia > Adapedonta > Hiatellidae > Cyrtodaria > Cyrtodaria siliqua. Next base: position 82,817 of record JAWPHD010009286.1, read on the forward strand.
CAGAGATAGTTATGAAAATTGTTATTTCGACGTTGGAGGAGAGAACCAGAATAAGAAAAGCTTTAGCTAAGACTAAATATTCGAAGTTAATTTTGAGGACTGACCAACCAACTGGTTATTGGGTTGAATAATTTTTTTAAAAATACAATCTAGAGTCTCCCATATAACCCATACACTCAATGCACTAACCAATATCGGTTCAACATCACTACTCATGTTTTCCGGGGCTTGTAAAACATACCCTCTTGGCTCACATATAAAATATTCTACGCCATCCTTTGTCACAGAAATTACAGGCGTTTCCTGTGCACCTTTTTCGTACGTTTGTAAAAAATCACTTTCTGAAACACATATACAACATTTTACGTCATCTCTTGTCATAACATCCAGTGCTATTTTATTTTTGTTATAATCACTGATCTCACCGTCTGTTATTTTCAAATCCATTTTTTCTTATATAATATTTTTTTTTTTATTACAAAATATATTTTTTTACAACTGTTGCTAATAGTAATACTAACAGCAAAGTAGCAATGTTAATAGCAATACTGACCATGAATATAGTATTGCTAATAGCATTGCTCATAGCAAAGTAGCAATGTTAATAGCAATGCTTGCAGCAAATTAATAATGTTAATAAAAAAAATAGCAATGTTAATAACAATGCTATTAACAATACTAACAATTACTAGTTGCATGAATATCGCAGCTAGTTGTTTTGTATTTTATATTTATTTCAAGATAAAAAATAAGATTAATAATATAAAAATGAATGCGGAAGAACTATTACAAAATATATCGAAACAGACGAAACCAGATGAATCAAAGCAACAAGAAACAAAAAAAGAAAGATTATCAGCCATAGTGGCTGGCGGTGGTAGTCGTCAATATTTGGGTAAAGACATACAACTCACAAACATAGATGGCATGCCACCAGATGAAATTAACAAACTTTACTGCAGATATGAAGCAAGGCTTGGGGCAAGCATGACTAAAACTTTAGGCAATTCTTTTATTAACTTGTATGTGATGGGAGTATCAAAATATTTCAATGTAACCAATCCACCAAAGCTGATAGAAGATTTGGAGGAAGACCCATTTATTAATCATGCTTTGACAAGTGCTTATTGTGAGTTGTATTACAGGTATGGAATGTGCTTAGCACCATTTACAGCAATACTGACAACTGTTAGACATATTGATTTTAATAAAAATAAAATTATAGATAATATAAATGGAGAACCAAGAGAGTGAAGTTATACCTGTTGTTACACAACCTGTTGAACAACAAAAAGTAAAAAATCTAAAACGAGTAGAAGCTGGAAAAAAAGGAGCAGCGGCAAAAAAGGCAACGCGTTTGCTTCAGGATGCAAATCAAGATGTTACAAATCAAAATGCTGCAAATCAAATAACAAAAATAACAATAGGTGAAGAAGAACCAGAAAAAATCAAAATAAATGTATACAAAAATTATATTCCACCGTGTCTGGTTTTATTAGGCATTGCTGGGTTGGGTGTGTATATTTATAACAAGAAATCTGCTACGCAGCCTGTAGCTGTGCAACCTGTTCATGTTGCACCAAAAGACCCGTTTGATTTTTAATAATTTATTTTAAAAAAATAATCATATAAAAAAAATGGCAGCAAGTATTGACGGAAAACAAATTGTAAATATGATGTATCATGCTGGAGTGGAAACACTTTTAACTATTGGATATTCTGAGATTGGCAGAAAACTACTAAAAAGACCAGCCCCTAAAGTGGATTTTAATATGGTAGATGTTGGGATGCTGTCTGTGGATATAATGTTAGCAATGGCTACAAAAGATATGCTGATTAAGCAAGGTATTATTCCTGCGGATATTATGAAATAATTTTAAAAAATATATATATAAAAAAAAATGGCAAGTGCAGTAGCAATGATGATCGGTGGAGCATTAACAAATGCATTAGCGTTTAGCGGTTCAAATTATTTCTTTTCGAAAATGGGAAGTCATTCAGATGAGGAAAGACAAAGGCATGATAAAGCAGTGGAACAATTAAACGCAGCACAAGCGGAGTGGAATAAAAAAAGAACAGAGAGATTAGATTTTATTAATAAGCAACTGCAAAAAGGGCATCATGCAGAGCAGACTTTTGATGATGTGGACCAAGCTATGAAACAGTATTATTACATAACTGGTAAACATTTGCTTTTAGAACCGGAGCCCAAGTTGAGTGATTTTTATACACCATCTCCAGATCAACAGAATAGAGAAATTACGTTTATTGTGGTGGGCATGGCTGCAACTGGATTTGTGGCGTATAAATTGATTTCATAAAAAAAATTAGTTTAAAACTATAATTACTTTAGACTTTTTTGGATTTGAAATGACTAAGTTTACTTTGAAAAGACTAAGTCATATGCGTGATACCTATTTTTTTTGTTGTTCTTACATGGTTTCAATCCAAGTGGTCAAATATAATATGGTGGTTTAGCACTCTTCTCTAATTTATTTTTGAGATGATCAGGCGCCCATACTTCACCGTTGTCTGATAATGTCAATACCATGGATGGACCATATTCAGTTTCTACTATTTTCGTATCTGTAATATTGTATATTTTATTTAGTTCCAAGTCTGTCCATTTCTTTGTGCTATTTTGATATTGCTCTTCAAGCAGTTCATCAAATTGTGCAGTTGTGATTTCCATTTTTTTTTTTATAGTTATATAAAGTTTAATCTTTAGTAGAAAAAAATGGAAAAGATTTATGACAGCCCAAAAGGTTTTTGGAGAGGTTACACAGCAGTTAAAAAATTAGCAAACGAGAGGCTGGTGTCAGTGAAAAAAAGGCATTAGAATTTTTAAAGAAACAAACTGTGTGGCAGATTTATTTACCTGCGCCAAAGAAAATAATTAGACCCAGGTTTGATGTTTCTACTAAGAATGGAGTGCATCAAGCTGATTTGTTATTTTTACCGCATGATACTTTTGGCTTTGGTCGTGGACGCAAGACATATAAATATGCATTGACTGTTGTTGATATTGCAAGTAGATACAAAGAAGCAGAGCCACTAACTTCCAAGGATAGTAAAGAAGTTGCTAAAGCATTTGAGAAAATATACAGTCGACATTTGAAATATCCAAAGTTATTACAAGTGGATCCAGGCAGAGAATTTATGGGTGCAGTATCACAGTTGATGTCAAAACACAAAGTAAATATCAGACGTGGCAGAACAGAAATACACAGAGACCAAGCTTTAGTTGAAAGATTTAACAGAACATTAGCTGAAAGATTGTTTGGCTATCAGTATGCTAAGGAAATAGATTCGCAAAAACGTAATAGAGAATGGGTAAAGAGATTACCAGAAGTTGTTAAAGCCATAAATGCGGAGACAAAAAAGCCTCCTCCTGTTGAAACAAAAATATTAAAAGATGATCCTATCTGTATAAATGCAAGTGTAAGATATTTATATCAACCCGGGGAACAAGAAGGTGGAAGACGCAGAGCAACTGATCCAATGTGGAGTGTAGATATTCACAAGATTAAAAGTTATATGGTGACGCAAGGTATAAGAGTTTATTATTTGAAAGCACCAGCGCCACAAAGAGGATTTGTCAAAGAAAAATTACTTATTGTTCCTGCTGATACCCAAATTCATAAGTTTTTATAGAAACCATGTGCATCAGTTGTAATTCCATCTTCTCGGATGTATCTTTTTGAGTAAAATGGTGATAATGTAACTTTGTTTACTGTTATGCCATATATTTGATGTTTTATTGATCGCATCATATTCATTTCATGGTTATATTTTTTCTTGTTAAATAGTGCATCCTTGTAGTTTTCAAAATTTATTTGTTTTTTGACTACATAAGTTTTTACACCCTTTGCTTTCTTAATAATCTGCTCATCCACTCTCAAAATAGAATATAGCTTGGGTCTTAATCCAACATACTCGGCTATAGCAACACCAGCACATTCGTCTTTCATTTTACCCAATACTTTTTTGTTTGTATCATCATGCATTGGGTTGGTTTGAGGATAATCACTTAGATCATACTCATCTTTCATATCAGACATATCTTTATATGCATCTTCCGTTTTTATATCCACAAGCAAGCTGTCAGTATCTGTGTATAATAAAGTACAGTTATTTTTGTACCTTTTTTTCAAAGTATTATAATACCAATCATACATCATATGCTTTGATAAATCCAATACTGACATCCCAACATAAATTGGTTTGTTTAATGTTAATTTTGTTTTGTTTGTATGCACTGCTGATAATTCATCTGAAAATTTTATACGGCGGTTAAAGTTTGGTTTAGCTATTATTTTTCTTATTTTTTCATTTTCAGAACCATCAGTTCTGACTAGTTTTATATCAGTCCGCTTGCGGAGATTTTCCATTGTTTTTCCGAATACAGAGTTATTCATAAGTTTGTAAAAGTCTTTTTCAAAGTTTGATTTAGCTTTTTTTCTTAACTCTGTGTTTAGATTTATGTATGATTTCATCCATGTTTTTTCATTAAATTCTAATACTCTGTGTATTTTTTTTAGTTTCATACCTAAAGATAAGTACAGTTCCAAATTTGTGTAATGTATTACATACTTTTTCTTGTCCATAAAATTAGGAACTAGTTGTTCTGTCATAGTATTATTTTCCAGCAAATCTGTTTGATAACCAGACAGCCATTCTTTTTTTACTACTAGCTTCTCTGGCGCAAGTGGATATCCATTATGCAATTCATGAATTTCTTTCGAATATTCTAAATCGACTTCAAGTATTTTTCCTTTATCAGTACCAGGTTTAGAGAAATAACCACGCTTGTTTCTATTTTTCCAAACAAATCCAGAATGCGGAAGTGCTTGACTCATTGCCCAACCATATAAATTATTTGCATCAAAATACATTAAGAAATTATTTTGATCTTCAGGTTTGTAATTAGCAACAAGTGGATTATTCGCTTTGGCATATCTTTTTGACACCATGCTAATTCCACCTCGCATTCCCTTTTCTAAAAACAAATGCATATCAATGTCTGATAAAAGTTCTAATTCTATTTCTGAGTATTTAAGTAGTGCATCCCAAGATAATCCCGGCGCTGTATAATAATGTAAAGGATCAAGTTTGTATGCATTCATACATGTTTTTCTAAAAGTTTGAAACACATCTGCTAGCAAAGTTACATCCGTTTTCAAATATAAATCATGATAATCACCAAGGGTTTTACAGTTGAATTCTTGCCATACTTTTTGAGCATATTCATAATCTTCAGTACTTATGTTTTCATCTGATAAACTACTGTAAAAAATTTCTATGGGTGGTAATTCTGTTTCTTTAAATCTTTCCATGTTATCCATATATTCGTATGGATAAACACCTTTTCGTAAAAGTAAATCTGTTTGTTCCCTAAACTGATTTTTGGTAATTTTGAAATCAGATTTGTCTGTTGCTTTGACCAATTTTTCCAGAGACGAAGCCATAAATTGGAAACTGTCTAAAAATCTAAATTGACCAACACTAAATGAAATATACTTTTCAGCATTATTTGGGATGCAAGTAATATTACCTGTTATTTTAGCTATATTTTGCATTATAAGATGACTATCATATCCTTTAAGGTTATGAAACATAACAGGAATTGTTGTTTTGTTTGGTCTTATTTTTAATTTTAGGTTGCAGTTTTTATGTGCTGCACCTCTATATTCTCCTGTAAAATGACAATGATCTCTTACTTTACAGTTTTTATCATTGTCAATTATATTTTTACATATCCAGCAGTGTGTTGCTTTTTCATGATCTATTTCATTCTGCTGTTTCATGATTAAAGGTTTAGGATGAGCAAATATGTTATTGATGTTGCTCTTTTCACATTCCAAATAATTTAAAAACTTTTCAACAGTATCCTCACCTCTATAAATAACAGGTTTTTCTGCTTTACCATCATATCTAACAACTTGATACCCAAATCCACAAGCTTTGTGCACATTTGTGATTTCTGATTTTTTTCCAAAATTTAAAGATTGGGGTTTAAGTATGCTTTCAAAGTCAGCATATATTACATATGGTACATGCATTTGTTTTTGATGATTTTTAAATTTGGTGATTGTACCTTTTTTTGGCATCTCGATCCGGCAAGAGTTTTTGTTAATACCTTCACAGTCTATTTTGTGTTTTTCAAGTAGTTCTTCATCGGAGCATCCATGAAGACAACGATCACAAAAGTAAGTTTTACAACGATGTTTGTTTTGATCATAAAGTAATTTGTTTAGGTCTTTAATCCAGCACCAATGATATTTTGTTTCTTTTTTAACTTTTTCGTGATTATCATCTATAATCCCTTCTTCGTTGTTTGGATCATCTTCGTTTTCTGGTTCAACTTCAGTATCTTCAGAGATTAACATCAAATTAATTATTTTTATGTCCTTCGGCTGCTCTGATATTTTATATGGAAAAACAGATGCCTTTTTAATTTTTTCTGATACTGTATACCCGTAAGCATTAATGGCAAGATTGTTTTGTTTTTCTACTTTTGGAATTTGTGAAATCGGAGTTGGACAATCAATACAATCCATGTTTAACTTACCCATGTGTTTGTTGTAACTAGACATCTTGATTGGATTATTTTTATTAGGCCAAAGAGCAGAAACCAATGACACTTCCAAGCACCTATCATCTTTATTGATAACATTTATAATTGCTTTCTTATCAGATACTGCTTTATGTAAAGGAATATATAAAGAACCCTTTAGTGGCTCATACTTTGCAAAATTTAAATAAAGTGTAATACAGTAATCAACTTCTAATCCTGATGCTGTGTTTGTAAATCTTTCCAAATTTTCTTGTATGTCATCAGATGATTTATCATACAACTCATCTATTTTTTCAGAAGATAAAATTGTATTTTGTTCACTATGTAATACTGCTGTGGTGTATTTTTTTGTAGCACCATCATCTTTAAATAATTCTACAGTGAGACCTAACTGAAATTTTATTCCATTCATTTTTGTCAGCTCTTTGGTTATTTGTTTCGTAATGATAGATTTTTTATCATGGAGTAGTTTCCGAGGATCTTTATATTTTTTGGCAGATATTTCGTATGCTTTGAAATAGCCACACATTGGCTTGTCAACCAGTTTTAATTCTGAAATACTTTCTTTAGATTTTCTATCATTAAACTCTTTCAGTTCATTTATTACATTTTCCTGTAATTTAGCATAATTCTGCTTTTGTTCATTTATAACATTTTCTTGTAATTTATCATATTTCTGCTTTTCTCGTTTACGTTGTTTTTTAGCACGTCGTCTTTTGAGTAAATTTTCTAATGTTTGAGATTAAACCTCTTTTGGAGTTTCCTTTGAAACTTCTTTCAATGCATTTATACCGTTAGATAGTGTTTGCTTATCTATTACACCTGTATCAAACAGGCGTATTAAATTTTCTACAATCTCTTCAATCTTCATTATTTCTTTTTGATATACTTATATTATTTTTTTTATTTAATATAAAAAAATATATCAAAAAGAAACAATGGAAATTAATGTTTGCACATTTCTTAAATTTGGATTACACAATCCGTGTAAAAATAAGACTACAAAAGATTCTAATTATTGCAGTTTGCATAAGTATAGATTAAAAACAAGTCATGTATTACCGTGTTCAATATGTAAAAAAGGCACAAAAGCAAAAAATAAAATTTGTGCTGATTGTGGTGGAGTTTCAGTCAGAATAATGACACGTTATTGGAAATTTAAAGATTATAATGCTGAGTGCTTAAAATTTAGACGTATTGATGTTTAACCATATAAAAAAAAAAATATGTTGTAATTTTGATAACTTATAAAAAAAATTAAACTTGCAATCTTCACTACCCCTATTTTAAAAAAGTTTTAATAAATCAAGTAAAATCACCATTTCATGAAATATTTGGGCAAAATCAACAAATAACAAGCAAAATCAGCATTTCATGCTGATTTGTAGATAGGTGTGTTTAAAAAAATTAAAAAATTCCTGTGGTATTTTCGGCAACTCAAAAATACCACAAGACCCCCATTTTACATATATATTGGTGACATTCCCTCTGCTGAGAACACGTATCCAAAAAAACTCTAATTTTGCTACATTAAATTTACACTTAAATTTATTTCAGTGTTAATGTAATCTCCGGAAAACTGCTCGTAAATTTGCATCGTGCTCAGCTTGATTTTTTTCCGTGAACTATTATGTCATCAGATATGTTGAGTACTCCATTCAATCCCGCTAGAACTTGTCAGATTTCGTTGTTGAATATTTCTGGGGCTGCAGATACACCAAAAGAAATATAAAAAGATCGGACAGGGAAAGTAGTATTTAAGGAGGACAGTCAACCACAAAACACAGAAACAAACACGCAAACAGACAAACAAGAAGGCAAAAGCAATACTTAATGCAAACGACATCACAAACACAAAAGGGTTGACAATAGGGCTACCGCCTTGGAACGGTCAGTGGCAAAGTAGGCCACTGGGGGTTTAACTGGGGGTTTAAACCTGTTCTAGGGTACACCAAACCTCACACTTACCCTACTGTCATCCCATTAAAACAGGACACCACATTTAAGACGCTTGTACCTACGTAATCTAACATGTGTCGAAAATGTCGTGATGTATCTAGATTCTTCGCTTAGTTCTAGTTGATGAAATCCATTGTTTAAATCCATTTTCGAAAAAAACTTCAAAAATTATGTCATCGATTGTCGGAGTAATATGTCTCTCCCGTTTGATTGCTTGATTGGCTTTTCTCATATCTACACACAATCTAATCTCGTCTGTATTGTGTTTCGGGGCAACAACAACAGGTGATACCCAAGGTGTGGGACCTTTGTCTTCCACACGTTCAATAATATCCAGTTTTCTAACCGTTCTAATTCCCGTTTTACTTGATTTCTGACGTGGACATGAAATCTTCTATGTGATTGTGCTACTGGAGACACATTTTCATGAATGTGTAATTTGATACCTTTGAACAAATCTGGGTACTGATCACCAATGTGTTGACTATATATATTGCCATTTCGAACAGATTTTATCTCTGGGATAATGTTTAAGTCAACCAACGTGTCATAACTTAACAGTGAGACATACCTTCCTGACATGACTTAAAACGTACCTGTTTGTTATTCGGTCTTTTGTCTCTACTGTTGCTATACATTTCCCTTTGATTGGTAGCTGTTTGTGTTGTCCATATGCGAAGGCTTTCATACTAGATTTTAATATTTCAGGCTTTTTCTTCATTTTTGACAAGTCCTTTTCACTGAGATTATTTATTGAGCTACCCGAATCAACTAGAATATTTAATTTATTTCCATTAATTGTCACATCCGATTTTGGTGGTTTTCTTTTTATCTTTTTACAGTCAATTCCGAACGTGTAATGTTCGGTGTCATCACTGTCGCCCTTTTCTAGCACTTGTTTTACTTTGATGTTTGCATTGAAGCGTTTCTGCAAACAGAAAGAAAAAGATTCTGTTTATGGCAATAGCTGCAGCTTTTACCTAAAGCTGGGCGTCTTGATGTATGTGGGAAGTTACCTCCACAAGTAATACATTTTGTTTCGCGATTTTGACTTGACTGCGATTTCTGCTTAAACTGACCTGGTGACGATTTTCATGACACAAATTTGGGATTGCTTTTGTGTCCATTATGTTTAATGGCGTCCACTTCGATTTCTGATTTTCTGGTCGGATGCTTTTGTTCCATATTGCTTGCTTGTGTATTTGTCATTTCCATTGTCCTGGCCATCAACAATAAGTTACTCAGAGTTAAATCTTCTCCCAGTGCTTTTCGTCTAAGCTTTGCAGACAAATATCCCTGCATAATATGTCTTTATTTCTGATTCCTTGTCATTTTACTGGCAGTATTCCTATTTCTGACGTAACCGTGTCGCAAACTTATCCGTCGTTTCTGATTCTTGCTGTGTCATTTTCCTGAATTCGTATACATGTACTTCATATTGACGATTTACCCTCGGTTTGAAATATTATTCTAATGCTTGTTTTGTTAGTTCATACGCGCTTTCGTCTCCTGTGTTTGACAAAGTTGCGTGTATATCAAACACTTCATCTCCAGAGTAATGTAATAACAGAGCCCTTTTTCTCTTTTTTCCATCTACGTTTAATGCCACAAATAGATTTTCTAATTGTGTAATGTATTTTGTCCATCTTATTCCAACGGAGCTATCGTCACTATGGATGTCGAATTGTTGAACGCTGGCAAAGAAGATGCCATTTTAACCAGTCCCCTTTAAATAAACAACAAGTGTCCGACACGGTTGTTATTCCTTACAAGAAAACGATTAAAATCCAATCTTCGTACATAATCCCAATTCACAATCCGAAAAAGATTTCATCCTCGTCCTTTTGTTTACTATCTTTACTTCTAACGGTCATAGGCATTCTATTCTATTACAAGCATACACACATGCCTATGTAGTATCCATTGACTGTAACATATAATTAGCATAGCACCTCCCACTACTGATAAGCCTGCCAGTATGGAAGTATTGTTTACCCTGTAACTAAACACATACTCGAGTGATCAGTTTTCTCAAAAACAACATTAGCATTTTGCATTTTCTTGCGTTTGTAAAAAAAATCAGAGACCCAAGAGGGAATGTATTGCTCTACTTGCTATGGAGTCTGTGGTTGGATGAGGGGTGGGGTTGGGTGGGGGTCGGGGAGGGCGGGATGGAAAAAAAAGTTGCTGTAGCACTTATAAAAAAAACCTTTGCCCTGCATTGAGCAATAACTTACTGCAATTACACCATGTTGTATCCATGTAGAGGGGCCCTTTACGCAGGTGTGTGCGTGTGTGTGCGTGCGTGCGTGTGTGTGCGCCGGATTACCCTCTAGGGAGCCCAGCGGATGGAGCCAAAATATGAAAACGTATTGCACATTTAACTAAAAAATGCAATACACATGAACTTGATACAATGTATAGAAGTTAGCGTCACACGGCGGAAACTCCGAATAGTAAATGTCTGTAAGTTCTCAAAGTTGTACCCCTGTAGAGGGCACTAGATCAAACCCCGATGTCTCGAGTCCATAAATGACCATACTCAATTTGAATTGCAACCATTAACATTTGGACAAGTCATACGCTCCCTAGTTAGCGGACGTATTTCACCACTTCGTTTCAAATAGAATATTACATAGTATTTAGAATATTACATAGTAATTTTAACCGATGCAAAGGAGAGTAGACAACTCATGGATTGTTGTGTGATTTGTGTTTACCCGATTACCCACTAACGATCCAAGTGGGTGAAGCCAAAATACAGGACATTATTGCGCATTATCACACCCTAACTAAGAAAAACACCATACATGAACTTGAAATCCCACAGAGTACATAAGAAGTTATAGAGTCATAAGGCCAAACACATGTAATAGTAAATTTCTGCGAGCTCCCAAAGTTGTACCCCTGTAGAGGGGCCCCTTTACACAGGAGGACAAACCTCATTTATAAATGGTGTGCCTCGAGTCCCTACATTAGAATCAGATGCATTAACATTTGGACAATATGCTGTTTTTAGTGTGTGTTTTTTGACCTGATTACTCTCAGCGGATGGAGCCAAACATATGAAAACGTATTGTGCATCTAAACATTAAGTAGCTATCCCGCCAACAACATACCCATTTTACAGCATATGTACACTGATTCTAAACCTACTGACCACGAGATATATATATAACTTAAATATTTTGAGAATCCAAACTCTGTAGACACAATATAAACGGCTTTAACCAGCTGGGCCAAACCTCAGAACTGGAGCGTCAAATTAAGAGTTACCAACTCATAATTCATTTTACGCATATTCAGTCAGAGGTATTCTAAAAACCCATTAATAAACCTATACTTTTAATCGGCACATAAACATTATTATATGACCTGAACACCTGGATAGAGTTTTGATAAATGGTTTTGTAGCGTAGTTTTGTCGTTATCTGGAGGGATAACTACTTTAAGTAAGAAATGCACCACACATAAACTTGAAATCTAAAAGGGGGATCGAAGGAGTTAACGTCACAAGCCCGAAACTCTTAATCGTAAATTACCGCAAGTTCCTCAAGTTGTACCTCTGTAGAGGGGTCTCTTTATGCAGGAGGTCAAAATCAATGACGATACCAAACAAGAATCGTAACCATTCACTGAGCATTTTTCTTGGAAAACCGGCTTCGCGTGCGTGCGGAGCCAAACTCTTAGTTTCCGCTTAATAACTTTTGTAAGGAATGAGGTATTGCGATGGTACTTGCAAAGTAGGTAACTTATATGGACAGAAAGCTTGGGATTGAATTTGAGGTCACTGGGGTCAAGGTCACTGTAACTAAAATATAAAAACGTTTCCGCTCAATAACTTTTGTTAGGAATAAGGTATTACGATGAAACTTACAGTAGCTTATATGGAAAGGAAACTTGAGATTACATTTGGGGTCACTGGGATCAAGGTCAATGTCACTGTTACTAAAAATAGAAAAACGGTGTTCGCTCAATAACTTAAGTAAGGAATGAATTATTAGAATGAAACTTGATGTGTAGGTAGCTTATATCAAAAGGAAGTTTGGGATTGCATTTGGGGTTACTGGGTCAAGGTCAATGTCACTGTTACTAAAAATAGAAAAGGTTTCCACTCAATAACTTAAATAAGGAATGAGATATTAGAATGAAATTTTCTGTGTAGGTAGCTTATATCAAAAGGAAGTTTTGGATTGCATTTGGGATTGAAGGGGTCAAGGTCATTGCTACTAAAAAAAAAATGTTTCCGCTCAATAACTTCATATTGGAAACGAAACTTGCTGTGTAGGTACCTAATATGGAACGGAAGCGTGGGATTGCATTTGGGGTCACGGTGAATGTCACTGTTAATAAAAATAGAAAAACGATTTTCGCTCAATTACTTAGGAATGAGATATTGCTGTGTGTGAAGCTTATATACTCTGTAAAACAAGTTTTGGACCATGGCAGTGTTCGAACCCGTACAATGATCGCTGAACCATGACATTAGACCATTACCCTTATTATCTCAGTTGATAATTCACAATAGATCAATAATCAACAATAATTATAGTTTACAATGAAAGTTTGTGAAAAAATAATAATCTTTTTATTGGTTACTCGGATGTGTCCATAACTGTTACTTTGTATGAACTTTGCAACATTTTTTACAGACCCTGTGTGTGTTTGCGATATTTTTTAAAAATCAAATCTTGTTTGGAATTTAACGATTCTGGTACCAAATGAACCGGGTAGGGTAGACCTTGGTTACTAAAAAAAGATACTTAAATTCTGTCCACTAGTTTTATTTTTATATGACTTTATATACCCTGGTCCAAAACTTTATTTGCCGAGTATATTTGCCTTACTAACACATCTTTTCTTTCTTTACAGTCCTCTTTTACTGTGTATGCATATATGCTTGTGATTCACGTGTCATTCTATTTATTCTATATTGTACACTGTTTATATCACTTTATAACCTAGAACTTCAACAACTTCATTTATGTAAGTTTCTGTTTTTTTGTAGAAAAAAAAGTGTGTTACTTCATTTTCATCTTACCGGTACTGTAATAGCATTTCAAATGGAAAACATGGTTTTCGTGGAATTGTTTACCCAATTACTCCCCGGGGCCCATTATAAGCAGGAGGACAAACCCGGTTTTGTATATGTTGTACCTCGAGTCCCTAAATGAATATACAAAATTAGAATCAAATCCATTCACATTTGTACAAGATATGCAATTCTTTTGTGATGTCAAGTCGACCCGATTACCACACAGGGCGTCCAATGGGCAGAGCCAAAATCCGAGAGTTCTCGGCTCATAAAAAAAGAGTTAGTCCCCAGTGGGGTTTGAACCCATGACACCAGGTTCCCAATGTAGTATATCGCATATTTAAGAAAATCAAGGTCCATAACGCTGGTGTTACTAGTCTGATCCGGCTGGTATTCAAACTAGTCCGAGCTTTCATTGATAACAACAATCTGGCAACGTTTGGTATAGATCGGATGAAAAATGAAGGCCCTATCGCGTTAACAAGGTACCAGTTAACGGACGACGGACGGACGGCGGCCAACTCTTCATCCCATGATGCATCATCTATAACAATCAAATGATGCCCAGTGAAATCAGTAGTAAGTAAGAGTAGAAAGGTCCAATATGGTATATAATAAAATAAATAAGAAATTAACGTTTTTGTACTGATTTCATTTCAGGAAAAAGTAATTCAGCTTTAAAGTATGCATATTTTCTAGGGGTTTAATATTTCTTCATTTTAATTAACCCGGTTATCTATCTTGGTTAGGCAAACTTTTGCATTGCACAGATGAGGCTGTTTTTTTCCCTAGTTTTTTTTCTGGCTTGCTTTTTTGGGTCTAGATATTTACAAGAATTTAACAAATATTAAGTATCAAAAAGTCTATATGTTTCGTTCTATTGAAGTGTCTATAAATATTGCTTATCTATGCTTAATTTGAATGGTATGTTTTATTTGCTAATGAGATATTCTGAAAGTGTGTAATACTGTCTTCGAGGCCACTCATAAACCGTCGTTTCTTAGGCCCGTTTGGATTGTTTGTATAATTTTCCGGTATTGTCGTTAAGACTATTCTGACTTCCGGTTCCCCTTTGTCTTTTTAGGTTATATTGTCTTTTTGTTGTTGTTTTATTTCATTAGTTGTTAGGCCTAAATTTTGAAGGATGTTGCGCCCAATGTTTGTTTAGCCTACTTTTGAATGAATTTATGGTGGGTGCCTCAATTACTGTGTTAGGCAGTTTGTTCCAGGAATCTACCACTCTATAAGCAAAGGATTTCCTCCTGATATCAACTCTTGCTCTTTTCTTAAATAATTTATTTGAGTTTCCACGGGTGCCAGTATTCGGGGCCATAGTGAACAGTTTATTTTTATTTACTATATCGATGTTATTTAAATTTTTGTAAACTTGAATCACATCGGCTCGCTCTCTTCTATACTCCAGGGTTGGTAGTCCTAACATAGTAAGTCTCGTGTGGTATGGAAAGTTGCTGAGGTTACCCACCATTCTGGTACTCTTTTTTGGACATTTTCTATAGTGTTAATCATATGTCTTTTTTGAGATATGGAGACCAGACAACTGTGGCATATTCCAGGTGGGGTCTAACAAGGGATTTATATAAGCAGAGGAACATTTCTATGTCCATATGTCCATATATGTAAAAGTTTTGAATATTAGTCCTAGGTTCCTATTAGCCTTAGAGACTTTCCCACTTATATGGTTAGAAAACTTTAACTTAGAGTCAAAGGTTACCCCTAGGTCCTTTTCCTGCAATACCTTAGTAATTTTTTCAATTGTATTTGCTTGATCTTTGAACACATTGTTTTCATCATCGTTGATTCCAATGTGAAGGTGTTTACATTTTTTGGCATTAAATACCATTTGCCAACTTTTGGCCCAGTTACATGCATTGAATATATTATCCTGTAAATTCTGTATATTACTTGGGTCACTAATGCATGTATAAAGTTTTGTATCGTCTGCAAACAGTTTAGTAGTGCAGGAAATTGATATATATCAGAAACAATACGGGCCCTAGAACACTGCCCTGAGGAACCCCACTTGTGCCATCCATGAGGCCCGATTCCTGCCTATTAACTACTACCCTTTGTTTTCGGTTAGTTAAAAAATCTTCTATCCAGTTATAAAGTCTGCCTGAAATTCCCATGGCTCTAACATTTCTAAGTAGACTTTTATGGGGGACTTTATCAAACGCCGCTTTGAAGTCGAGATAGATGACATCTACATCTTCCCCATTACCGATGGCTTCCGACCAGTCATCTATACATTCCAACAACTGAGTAGCACAGGAGCAGCCCCGCGTGAAACCATGTTGATGTATTGATATAAGAGGATACCTAGTGAGATGGTCGACTAGTTCCACTTTAACAATCTTTTCCATGATTCTACATGTTATTGGTGTCAGACTAATTGGTCGATAATTCTCTGGTTTAGACTTTTTACCAGATTTAAAGACTGCAGTTACATTAGCAGTCTTCCAGATATCAGGTAGTTTCCCTTCGTCCATTGATTTCTTAATTAGTTGTGTAAGAGGTACTGCCAGTGTATTTGAACATTCTTTAAATACTCTTGGATGCAGGTTGTCGGGTCCCTGGGATTTCGATGACTATATATCATTTACAATTTTGTTTATCTTATCTTCTGTGATGTTTATACTGATAAGCCTTTTTATGTTTGGGTTTTCCTCTATAGTCGGAATCATTTCAATGTTTTCTTTGGTAAAAACCGAGGTAAAGTGATTGTTTAATATTTCCGCCTTTACCTTATCACTCCTTGTTAGCTCTCCATTGGGTTTTTCTAAGTTACAAACCGATATTTTGGTTTTGGTATTTGACCTTACATACTTCCAAAATAGTTTATCATCCGTTTTAATTTTTAATGCCAGATCCTTTTCATAATCGTATTTGCATCTTCTTAGTTCATATACTACATTATTTCTGGCAATTTTATAATCATTGTAGTTGTTCTCATTTTTACAGTGTTTATATTTAGTCCATTTCCTATGCTTTATCCTAATGACATTTATTGCATTTTTGTCTATTAAAGCGTTATTCCTAGTAGGCCTAGGATTAGCTCTACTCACTGGTATTGAGTTATCTAATGATTTTGTTATGGTTTCAGCAAAGCTGCTCCAGGCCTCAGTTATTGGTTTTTCCCCTATGACGTCATTCCAATTTATGTCACCCAAATCACTATTTAACTGAATATAGTCTCCTTTATGGAAGTTCAATTTAACTGTCGTATTGACTTCAAGATCTATGTAACAATTAAATATAAAAGTTAGGATAAGATGATCACTTTTTCCTAGACTTGGGTTATATTTGATAGATTCTATCACGTTTTCCTCATTCGTAAAGACAAGGTTTTAAGATATGTCACTTATTGCTTCTTTTTTTTAATGCAGAGGCGTAAATCATTGTTAAATGTAATTAAATAATTAAATAATATTAGTACCGTAATAAATATTTTTCCGCTATACATACTTTAAGATATATAACAGAACAAAATTGAAGTCTTGCTAATTGAGAACCTGTGTATTAAATCTTGTCGCGTTTAGCACGTGAGGATGCTATTACAGCACTTGTTATAAGTACGGCCGTATGCATCTGCTTTGTATATTACATCATCATGTCACTTATTTTCCGCTATAAAAGTTTTAAGATATGTCACTTACTGCTTTTTTTTTATAATGCAGAGGCGTAAATCAATGTTAAATGTAATTAAATAATATTAGTACCGTAATAATAAATATTTTTCCGCTATACATATTTTAAGATATATAACAGAACAAAATTCAAATTGAGAACCTGTGTATTACATCAATCGCGTTTAGCACGTCACTTAGTTCTGTATAACACTAACACAATCAGATTACTTATTGGAAAATTTATAATTATAAGTGATCTTACTCGATTTATTCAATTCCTATTATCATTAATTTATATATTTATTAGATTGCATTGATGGTCGTTCTTTCCATACATCATATGACATTGGTAAATTGATAATAATAAGGGACAAGAAGTTATTATCTTAATCGATTTATTCATTTACTTGTTTGTGATTCGGTTAGTAATTGATTAGTGAACTATATTTACTTATTAGTAAAATGTTTGCACATTTAATTAATATAGGACATTTAGATTAAAACACACTACTGACATATCAATTACACTCAGTTTAAGTAAATGATGACAAAGCGATTCTGCTGCGTATATATTACGGAGCAAAGAGAAATAATTTATTAACATTTCTTCCATCTACCGAAATGGCTAGATATGCTATATTTGGAGACAGCTACATCGCAAGACTTAAGAAATTCAACAACAACAACATGGCACTGCCAGGAATATGTGGATTCTTCGGGGTATCAGGGATGTCTACAACAAGAAAATTTGACGACGAATTCGAAATACGAAAAAAAACTAATAAATATATAAAAAACAACATATTTTATAAAGTATATATCATTATTAGTACATTATCTTTAGTCTTCTAATACTATAACTAATGTATTCTATCAATATTTTAAAATATATCAATTATATCAATTATAAAAAGTGGATTCCGGTAATTCAAGTGGATTCCGGTAGATTCCGGTAAATAGGTGGATTCCGGTAATTCTATGCACCGGGTCCAAAGTTGATGGTTCATCATCAGCTCTATATCTAGTTGGTTCAGCAACTTGCTGAAACAGAAATTTGTCTCTGATACATCAGGGAGTACGTATATGACGTACTCCCTGGGTACATTCAAGAAAAACATGGGCATTGTCTTAACACAAGTAGGCTCTAGGCCCTTTGTTTGCTTGTTACTTGGATACTGTGTCTTGTCTGAAAAAAACCTAACGCTTATGTTTATATTGTTTGCATATAACCGACTGGAAATAAATATTACCGTATTTATCCATTTCGGTAAATCGTAATATTCATTTCGGTCCATTTCGGTAAATTGTATCTCCATTGCAGTCCATTCCGGTAAATCAACTCCGTTTCGGAGATCCAAGATGGTGTTACGTATTTAAATTAAATTCTTGCTTGTGATAGTTTTTACTGCCTTTACTGGTGATAAATTGTTCAGATAAGTCTGTTATATATTAAAGTTAATGTCACAAATTTGTTATTTAGCGAAAACTAGTACCGAAAGTTTCAAACTGTTGCGTTTTACGTGAAACTTCCTATGACTTTTGGAATTTGGAAATCCCTACGTGCTAAAAATAGATTAGCCCTGGAATTGTTACCTTTAGTTCATTTAAATAGCAGGAGTTTTGTATATGAAAGACAATTAAATACATGGTATGTATATATATTCAGCAAATTACAAATTAAAAAAAGAAATATTTTTTTTAACCCGTTCTATAAATTATTCACTTTGTCGGCAGGAGCCAGGCGAATATACTTTTAAGAGGCTGTAAACATTACTGGAATGCCCACACTGTGCTGTTCACATTAGTGACTTGCTCACCTTGTTTCACCATTCTACAGGAAGTTAACATTTTGTGGAGTGCTTCCCTATTTCACCATTTTACACACATACATTGCCCTCCATAATTTAGGGATAACGGTAAAAAATTAAATATCTTTTTTAAAAATAAATAAAACAAACAGTTACGTTCTATGATAACAGACAAACAATTCATAATTTTGATAGAGCATCATCAAAAAAACTGACCAATCAGTGACCAGAAATAAAACATAACCAATACATTCTGGTAGGTGATAAACTCGGTCTTTATCCTTGATGTTCAACCAAGTTCACTGTTAAAATTAAGGTATTTACAGTGTGATTCTTTTAAAACCCTGAATATTTCATGCTCATTCATGCAAATTGATTCAATATATGTATCTTCAAAAATCAAAATCTTGAAAATTATCGTCTTTTTACTCAGCCAAAGATTTTTATTTTACTATAGAACCTAAGGATAACAACCGAGTAACACAAGTTTTATCACCTACTGAAAAAAAAAAAAAAATCTCAACATCTCTGAAATGCAAAATTATGAATTCATCAAAATCCACCAAAAAATAACCAAGTTATAACTTTACACCTATTCAAATATTGTGTGTCATATTTTATACATGACGCTTCGATAAATACCCCACAGTAATCACATCAACAGCAACTTACACAGCGGTGAACAGCGCGCTTAGAAAGGCTATGCAAATCTGTACGTAAAACCCTGTTTGAGGGGGTACTTTGGGTGCTCGGCGCAAAAAGCGCTCCAAGTTTATGTTCGTTTTGTGTTATTCTCAAAGATAAAAAGTCCAAATATTCTACTGTGACAGGTCCATAAAAGGCCGAATCAAGTTTGAGGGAAATATAGCTCCTGAAAAATGGGTAATTTTCGAGTTTTGATAGTAATTTACATTTATTTTTTTAATCGGAAAAAAATGGTTTTCCCTGTCGACGTGCCTCTTCTGATGAAATAGATAGCCTCGTTTTCAAATTTGAGTTCAGAAATAGCCACAACGAGGGTATTTCCCAAACACATTGAACTATGTTTAACCAAAATGACGGTCGTTTCCAGGATGGAATCTCCAACCTAAGCTTTTGTTTTTATCAATGTTTCGGGATTTTACTCAGATGTATGGAACGACAAATTATATCATTTAAAAGTTCGAAGCTTATTGAAGATATCAATTCAACAAATATATAGGATTTTTAAATGGATACATGTTTAATTGCTGTTTGAAAGGTATTTATCTGTTATTTTCGTTATTAATTTAGTTACGTATATTGCTGTAAGATTATGAATTGCTTTATAAACTAAAACACCTACTTGAAATTTACATCTTGTTTCAAATGACATCCAATATTAACTCATTGAAAAGATTTGCAGAAGGTGTATGTTAAGGTTTTTATAAAAGAAGGAACCTTTGTAAAATTTTATTTAGTACAATTACTCCAGAGGATAGAACCATAATCAAATATTGGAACTAAAGATGTATTTTCATATCAAGTGTCAAATATTTAGATATCATCTTAAAAGAGTGAATTTACTCAATATAGGATTAATACAGACTTTGCTTATAAATCTGAACATCCCACTTTAGATGTTGATCTATTGTAATTCCGAGAAGTTTTTGAAAAGACACTGATTGTATCGGGCAATTATCTATCAAAAGCGTGAGTTTTCGAGAATGATTTATTTTATATATTTTTGAACCTAATAGCATACATGTTGTTTTTATAGGATTTATACCCATGTTATTTATAGTGCACCATTCATTTATGTTAAGTCTGTTTGTAATTTACTCTCAATGGATGACACATCCAGACCTGTTGATGTAGCGTGGAGTCCTCAGCATACATGTCAACTGAAGCTTCTTTGGAAGTTAAAGGTAGATCATTTACGTAAATCAAGAACAAAAGTGGTCCTAGTAATGATCCCTGAGGGACACTTGATTTGATGATTCTCTTCTCAGATTGATACTGTCCAACTCTGGCTACTTGTGTCCTGTTTGACAGATATGACTGAAACCAACGTATTGTTAAAGGCGAAAAATGATACAAATGCAGTTTGTATAATACAGGGCCGTCGATATGCCGATTTTGGGTCCGTTTAACGGACGCATCCCCCCTCCAAAAAGTACTTCTGGTACGTAAACTATTCAGAACGAAATTTGTAGACTGTCCCGTTTCTTACTTAATCACTTTCATTTATAGCGAATTTATTGTCGCACCATCTATTTTCTTTCAAATCTAACGGCAGTGTTAAACCTATTAATGAAGTGTTGCAGAAAATAAAAAAGTTTTAAACTGTTATACAATGTAGTCTTTTTTTTATTACTTAAACATAACACTAAACCAGGGATGGAAACTAACGGTTGCCCGTTCGCGCGGGACGACTAAATTTCAAGCTGGGCAAGTAGATTTCGTAAGTCGGTAGTCCGCCTGGGCGACTACTTTTTTCGACAAGCTAAAGTCAATTTCCTCGGCATTATTCGTCAATGCGGGACGAATAACATTTCAGTAGAAAACAACAACAAAGAAAATATTTCTTACATAGTTTATTAAGCGATTAAATGCAGTAAATAGTCGCAACTCTGTTAATTCAACAATAAAATGCAATTTAAGTCAACCAGATATTGGGAAATTGACGCATTTCCGTTTTGGGACATTCTAAAATGCGGCTCCCGTTTTAAAAAACACGGAACGCGAACATTACGGTATTTGATGTTATACAAATAACACTTTCAGGGGGAATCTTTAAGGGCACTAGTCAGCTTTTAGGTGACTGGGGCCAGGGCCTTCAGGAAGGGGAATTGCAAAAAGTATGCTGTTTTCCTGTATTGTTACAATTTGTAGCTTAACATTTTCTAATATATATATATATATATTTTTAAGAGGGGAATTTTTCACGGGAAAGGGTGAAATATATACCATGCCAGAGTAACTGCAAGGGCCATGATCAGACTGTAGTGAACTATAGAATATAAATATGCCTGCCTACCGACCCAAGAGCATGCAATAGGAAACACACCTATTTTTTTGTTTGGCCTAAATAAAGTAAATTTGTTAAAATCATGTTTGTAAGTGTGTCGAAAAGAAAAATACAGAAAATCTGGGCTCATAAATTTTCAGCTGGGCAACCAAAATCCAGAAGATGGTTGCCCGTTTGGGCAACCAAGCTTTAAAGGTTAGTTTCCATCCCTGCTAAACTGTATTTAATACAAATAAAACATGTAGACTATTTAAAACAATGATTATAATCAAAATTATGGCCACAAAATAATTCCCCCTTTTATGTAAAAGCGCGCTAAAATCCCCCCACCCAAGGGTATGGGTCGCAGTCCCACAAAACAGAATGACGGCCCTATAATAGTATCTCATGATCAACCATATCAAAAGCCTATCTCATGTCAAGGAAAACACTGCCAACAAAGTTTCCAGAATCAATATGTTTCAATCAACAATGTGAATAAGTGCTGTTTGGCAAGAATGATTTTTACGATATCCAGATTGATCCCAGTGCAAAATATTAAATTGTTGAAAGAAAGAATGCAGTTGCGCATCAGCATGTTT
>JAWPHD010009287.1:0-42500 GCA_037043455.1 Cyrtodaria siliqua
CACTCACCACTAATAGACTGGCAACGGGAAAACAGTACCTATAGAATAGAAACTAATGGCCTGGTAGCGGATACCAGTGCCGATAGAATGAAAACTAGTGGCCTGGTAACAGCATACAAGCACTCACTAGTAGACTGGCAAGGTGAAACCAGTAATTATAGAATAGAAACTAGTATCTGGTAACAGGATAACAGTACTTATAGAATGGAAAAAAGTGCCCTGGTAGCGGCATACCAGCACTCACTAGTAGACTGGCAACGGGAAACCAGTACTAATAGAATAGTAACAAATGGCCTTGTAACGGGATCTCAGTACTTATAGATTGGAAACTAGTGGCCGGGTAGCGGCATACCAGCACTCACTAGTAGAAAGGCAACGGGAAACCAGTACTAATAGAATAGTTACAAATGGCCTTGTAACGGGATCTCAGTACTTATAGATTGAAAACTAGTGGCCGGGTAGCGGCATACCAGCACTCACTAGTAGAAAGGCAACAGGATACCAGTACTTATAGGATGGTGGCCTGGAAATGGGAACGCAGTATTTATAGAATAGAAACTAGTGGCCCTTTAATGGGATACCAGTACTTATAGAATGGAAACTAGTGGCCTGATAGCGGCATACCAGCACTCACTAGTATACTGACAACGTGAAACCAGCACTTATAGCATATAAACTAATGGCCTGGTAGCGGGATACTAGTGCTGATAGAATGGAAGATAGGGGCCTGGTAGCGGCATACCAGCACTGAATAGTAGACTGGCAACGGGTAAACAGTACTTATAGAATAGAAACTAATGGCCTTGTAACGGGATAACAGTACTTATAGATTGGAAACTAGTGGCCTGGTAGCGGCATACGAGCACTCACTAGTAGACTGACAATGGGTAAACAGTACCTATAGAATAGAAACTAATGACCTGGTAACGGGAAACCAGTACTTATAGAATAGAAACTAATGTCTTTGTAACGGGATATCAGTACTTATACATTGGAAACTAGTGTCCTGGTAGCGGCATACCGGCACTCACTAGTAGAAAGGCAGCAGGATACCAGTACTTATAGGATGTTGGCCTGGAAATGGGATCGCAAAAATTATAGAACAGAAACTAGTGGACCTTTAACGGGATACCAGTACTTATAGAATGGAAACTAGTGGATTGGTAGCGGAATACCAGCACTCACTAGTAGACTGTCAACGGGAACCCAGTACCTATAGAATAGAAACTAATGGCCTGGTAGCGTGATACCAGTGCTGATAAAATGAAAACTAGTGGCCTGGTAGCGGCATGCCAGCACTCACTAGTAGACTGGCAACGTGAAACCAGTACTTATAGAATAGAAACTAATACCTGGTAACAGGATAACAGTACATATAGAATGGAAAAAGTGCCATGGTAGCGGCATACCAGCACTCACTAGTAGACTGGCAACGGGAAACGAGTACTTATAGAATAGAAACTAATGGCCTTGTAACGGGATATCAGTACTTATAGATTGGAAACTAGTGGCCTGGTAGCGGCATACCAGCACTCACTAATAGAAAGGCAACAGGATACCAGTACTTATAGGATGGTGACCTGGAAATGGGAACGCAGTATTTATAGAATAGAAACTAGTGGCCTGGTGATGGAATATCAGTACTTATAGAATGGAAACTATGTGCCTGGTAGCGGCATACTACCACTCATTAGTAGACTGGCAACGGGTAACCATGTACTTATATAATAGAAACTAATGGCTTGGAAGCGGGATACCAGTGCTGATAGAATGGAAAATAGTGGCCTGGTGTAGGGATACCAGTACTTATAGAATGAAAACTAGTGGCCTGATACCGGCATA
Organism: Cyrtodaria siliqua; assembly: GCA_037043455.1. Classification (NCBI taxonomy): domain Eukaryota; kingdom Metazoa; phylum Mollusca; class Bivalvia; order Adapedonta; family Hiatellidae; genus Cyrtodaria; species Cyrtodaria siliqua. Next base: position 1,843 of record JAWPHD010009287.1, read on the forward strand.
CCAGCACTCACCAGTAGAATGGCAACGGGATACCAGTACTTATAGAATCGAAAGTAGTGGCCTTGTTGCGGCATACCAGCATTCATTCGTAGACTGGCAACGTGAAACCAGTACTAATAGAATATAAACTAGTGCCTGGTAACAGGATAACAGTACTTATAGAATGGAAACTAGTGGCCTGGTAGAGGCATACCAGCCCTCACTAGTAAAATGGCAACATGAAACCATTACCTATAGAATATAAACTAATGGCCTGATATCGGGATACCAGTGCTGATAGAATGGAAAATAGTGGCCTGGTGATGGAATACCAGTACTTATAGAATGAAAACTAGTGGCCTGATACCGGCATACCAGCACTCACCAGTAGAATGGCAACGGGATACCAGCACTTATAGAATCGAAATTAGTGGCCTTGTTGCGGCATACCAGCATTCATTTGTAGACTGGCAACGTGAAACCAGTACTTAGAGAATAGAAACTAGTGCCTGGTAACAGGATAGCAGTACTTATATAATGGAAACTAGTGGTCTATTAGCGGCATATCAGCACTCACTGGTAGAAAGGCAACAGGATACCAGCACTAATAGGATGGTGGCCAGGAAATGTTAACGCAGTATTTATAGAATAGAAACTATTGGCCCTTTAATGGGATACCAATACTTATAGAATAGAAACTAGTGGACTGGTAACAGGATAAAAGTACTTATAGAACGAAAACTAGTGGCCTTGTAGCAGCACACCAGATCTCATTAGTAAACTGGCAATGGGAAACTACTACTTATAAAATAGAAATAAATGGCCTGGTAGCGGCATACCAGCACTCATTAGCAGACTGGCAACGTGAAACCAGTACTAATAGAATAGAAACTAGTACCTGGTAACAGGATAACAGTACTTATAGAATGAAAAAAGTGGCCTGGTAGCGGCATACCAGCACTCTATTAGACTGGCAACGGGAAACCAGTACTTATAGAATAGAAACTAATGGACCTTTAACGGGATATCAGTACTTATAGATTGGAAACTAGTGGCCTGGTAGCGGCATACCAGCACTCACTAGTACACTGGCAACGTGACACCAGTACTTATAGAATAAAACCTAGTACCTGGTAACAGGATAATAGAACTTACAGAATGGAAACAAGTGGCCTGGTAGCGGCATATCAGCACTGACTTGTAGACTGGCAACGGGAAAGTAGTATTTATAGAATAGAAACTAATGGCCTTGTAACGGGATATCAGTACTTATAGATTGGAAACTAGTGACCCGGTAGCGGGTACCAGCACTCACTAGTAGAAAGGCAACAGGATACCAGTACTTATAGAAAGGTGGCCTGGAAATGGGAACGCAGAATTTATAGAATGGTAACTAATGGCCTGATAGCAGCATACCAGCACTCACTAGTAGACTGGCAACGTGAAACCAGTACTTATAGCAGAGAAACTAATGGCCTGGTAGCGGGATACCAGTGCTGATAGAATGGAAGATAGTGGCCTGGTAGCGGCATACCAGCACTGACTAGTAGAGTGGTAACGGGAAACCAGTCCTTATAGAATAGAAACTAATGGCCTGATAGCGGCATACAAGCACTCACTAGTAGAATGGCAACGTGAAACCAGTACTTATAGCATAGAAACTAATGGCCTGGTAGCGGGATACCAGTGCTGATAGAATGGAAGATGGTGGCTTGGTAGCGGCATACCAGCACTGATAGTAGACTGGCAACGGGAAACCAGTACTTATAGAATAGAAACTAATGGCCTTGTAACGGGATATCAGTACTTATAGATTGGAAACTAGTGGCCCGGTAGCGGGTACCAGCACTCACTAGTACAAAGGCAACAGGATACCAGTACTTATAGGATGGTGGCCTGGAAATGGGAAAGAATATTTATAGAATGGTAACTAATGGCCTGATAGCAGCATACCAGCACTCACTAGTAGACTGGCAACGTGAAACCAGTACTTATAGCATAGAAACTAATGGCCTGGTAGCGGGATACCAGTGCTGATAGAATGGAAGATAGTGGCCTGGTAGCGGCATACCAGCACTGACTAGTAGACTGGTAACGGGAAACCAGTCCTTATAGAATAGAAACTAATGGCCTGATAGCGGCATACCAGCACTCACTAGTAGATTGGCAACGTGAAACCAGTACTTATAGCACAGAAACTAATGGCCTGGTAGCGGGATACCAGTGCTGATAGAATGGAAGATAGTGGCCTAGTAGCGGCATACCAGCACTGATAGTAGACTGGCAACGGGAAACCAGTACTTATAGAATAGAAACTAATGGCCTTGTAACGGGATATCAGTACTTATAGATTGGATACTAGTGGCCTGGTAGCGGCATACAAGCACTCACTAGTAGACTGACAACGGGTAAGAATAGAAACTAATGATCTGGTAACGGGAAACCAGTATTTATAGAATAGAAACTTATGTCTTTGTAACGGGATATCAGTACTTATACATTGGAAACTAGTGGCCGGGTAGCGGCATACCAGCACTCACTAGTAGAAAGGCAACAGGATACCAGTACGTATAGGATGTTGGCCTGGAAATGGGAGCGCAGTAATTATAGAATAGAAACTAGTGGACCTTTAACGGGATACCAGTACTTATAGAATGGAAACTAGTGGATTGGTAGCGGCATACCAGCACTCACCACTAGTAGACTGGCAACGGGAAACCAGTACCTATAGAATAGAAACTAATGGCCTGGTAGTGGATACCAGTGCCGATAGAATGAAAACTAGTGGCCTGGTAGCAGCATACCAGCACTCACTAGTAGACTGGCAAGGTGAAACCAGTACTTATAGAATAGAAAATAGTACCTAGTAACAGGATAACAGTACTTATAGAATGGAAAAAAATGCCCTGGTAGCGGCATACCAGCACTCACTAGTAGATTGGCGACGGGAAACCAGTACTAATAGAATAGAAACAAATGGCCTTGTAACGGGATCTCAGTACTTATAGATTGGGAACTAGTGGCCGGGTAGCAGCATACCAGCACTCACTAGTAGAAAGGCAACAGGATACCAGTACTTATAGGATGGTGGCCTGGAAATGGGAACGCAGTATTTAAAGAATATAAACTAGTGGCCCTTTAATGGGATACCAGTACTTATAGAATGGAAACTAGTGGCCTGATAGCGGCATACCAGCACTCACTAGTAGACTGACAACGTGAAACCAGTACTTAAAGCATAGAAACTAATGGCCTGGTAGCGGGATACCAGTGCTGATAGAATGGAAGATAGGTGCCTGGTAGCGGCATACCAGCACTGAATAGTAGACTGGCAACGGGAAACCAGTACTTATAGAATAGAAACTAATGGCCTTGTAATGGGATATCAGTACTTATAGATTGGAAACTAGTGGCCTGGTAGCGGCATACGAGCACTCACTAGTAGACTGGCAATGGGTAAACAGTACTTATAGAATAGAAACTAATGACCTGGTAACGGGAAACCAGTACCTATAGAATAGAAACTAATGTCTTTGTAACGGGATATCAGTACTTATACATTGGAAACTAGTGTCCTGGTAGCGGCATACCGGCACTCACTAGTAGAAAGGCAGCGATTTGCACAACTAGACATCATACTGATGCTTCCTGCCAAATTTCGTCGAAATCCAACAAGATGTTTAGGAGGATCAGCGACGACAAGAAATTCAAAGTAAAAATATCAAGGGGCCATAACTCCACCTAAAATTAATAAAATGAAAAAAGAGCAATATGCACAACTACACATCATACCAATGCGTTCTGCTAAGTTTTGTCAAATCCAACACCGCGTTTAAAAAAAAATAAGCAATAAAAACAATGAAATTGTACACACATTCAGTCTTATTTTAAACACTCCCCGTGTGATTCCCGGGCAAGAATAGGGCCTCTGCTTATCCAGACAGATGGGTAATATCCCCCCGCCCCACGGGACACGTCAGTTTTTAAAAAAAAATCAAGTGTCCCTTTAATTATTAATAAACGCATCAAAATAGCTGTGTGGCAATTATATCCAGTTAGACTTTGGTTTTTAAAAAAGATGTTGTTTAAAAGTTTCAAGAATCAGAAGAAAAAAACGCTTATTACCCGAATTAAGGGTCATGTCCTCTTTTGTGTAATCCCATTGAGATTGCATTTAAAAAAGAAGATAAAAAGGAATTAGAACTCAAATAATTTTAAATGCAGCTTTCAATTTATTGTGTTTAAACATGTATCTAGGCTATGAACAGTAAAAGTAAATACAAACTTGATAAATATGTGAATTAATTAATACACACATGAACTTGAGAATTATATAAGCTGAATACAAAGAGAATGTTCAGTGACCATGCTACAATGAGCCTTATACACATTCACCATGATTGTATTAATATTCAGTATAGCTGCCTAGATAAATGTGTAAACATAATAAACGGAAAGTTGCATTTAAAAATAGATTAGTGGAGTTATATTGTTTATTTTTTTCTTTCAAATGCAATCTCAATGGAATTTTAAAAAAAAAGGGACATAATCCTTAATACAATCCAGGAATATCGGTAATAAATGTGATATTTTGGTTTTATATTCTGTACATTACTTGCATATAACGAATTAATAATATACCTGTATTACTTAACTTTTGGCATTCGAATTCAGCCCTGGTGCGAATGTCAGGTCAGGTTAGAATGTTAAACTCAGGGCTGGCGTTCCGATGTCAAACTCAGGGTTGAGGTTCATATGTCAAACTCAGGACTGAGGTTCGACAAACTCAGAGCAGATGTTCGAATGTCAAACTCAGGACTGAGGTTAGAAAGTCAAATTCAGGACTGCGGTTCTAATGTCAAATTCAGGGCTTTAATTATATCGAACTCATGACTGAGGCTATAATGTCAAACTCAGGGCTGAGGTTAGAATGTCAAACTCTGAGCTGAGGTTCGAATGTCGAGCTCAGTGCTTAGGTTCTAATGTCAAACTCAGGGTTATAATGTCGAACTGATGGTTGAGGTTAGAATGTCAATCTCAGAGCTGAGTTTCGAATGCCAGACTCAGGGCTGAGGTTAAAACGTCGAACTCAGGGCTGAAGTTCGAATGTCGAACTCGGAGCAGAGTTTCAACACACGATGATCATATTATCTGCTGTATTACCATTTTTGTTTGTTTTAGCAACAAAATAAGCAATTATAATTTTAATAATACTTACCAACAACAATAAAGCAACTTCTAACCATGCGTCTGTATCTGTATAGTGCATGTTTAGGTCATAACGCGCGTTGATTGCGCATGAATAAATTAAAATAATATATACTGAAACTGACGAACATAATCCCAATCTGCATGCCGCGTAAACATGTGCCCTCGATTTTTTTTTAAAGTAAACATTAAACAAGAGGGTGCACATCAGTGGTATATATAAACTGGTAAGTATCGTTATTTGTCGACTATACACGACATCTATACACGGTAGATTTTAGCCCACACAGTCCGTGCTGCTCAAGGCGATAACGGCGTGCAGCACGTGCTGGGTGAGCTAATCTGTACATGTGTATATGCGAATATGTAGGGCAAGTTGCCTTTTGAACAGGCAAGAGCGGATACATGTCCTACGAGGAAGTAGCAGTACATGTCAAATTAATTAAAACTAAAAGCAGGCTGATGTCAAGTCTATAATGTTTAACGAGGTTAGGTAGGTCATCCGTTCTTGAATATAATATCAATATAATAGTGATGCTGTACAAATCTGTTTTTAATATTATAGTAAAATCACTGTACGTACTTACCAAGTATTTGGGGTCCGGAACGGAGGCCTTTGTACTTTGACAAGTAGATTGTACAGGTGACTTTACTGGTTGGTTTGCGAGCTTGAACTGAAGAATTGGGAAGTACCACTTCACGACAACAACTTCTGCGCATGCGTAGAGGTAATGGGGAATCTCCAGAAGTAGGTTACACTCCACCAATTGTAGAATTACTACACTCCTCCCACTTTTAAATAGGCGAAGCCCACTGGTCCGCATACACAATCAGTAATGGTGCCACTCTTTCTGTGTCGTTATACACTTGTATCAGTAACAATGTGCCTCAAGACTTCATTATAAATCCTTAGTCTGAGAGCTGTAAACTGAACAAGTGAGTACAATACCCACAATACAAAGACTATGGGTTTAGAATACTTCAATAACTTGCCAAAATGACTTCACCAATTCAAACCTTATCCCTGTGATTTGACTTAATAGCAATTAAAATTCATAAAACATAATCTAGATACACATCTCAGTTGAGTTGTGTGTTCTAACATAATAAACCCAGTTTAACTCTCTCATTAAGAGTTAAAATGTGTTCTAACATAATTACCCAAGTTCACATCTCTCATTAAGAGTCGTGTGATATTAAAATATATTTACAACAGTTCACACTTCTCACTTTTAAATAAAGAGTTTTGTGATAAAATATACAACTTACAAAAGTAATCACACCTCTCACTAGGCGTTTTGTGAATTTACTTATTTACTGGAGTAAACACTTAGTAGGAGTTTTTGAATGTTACTCATTTACAATACAGAACAGAACATTTTAATTTGCAGGAATCCAAATACACATATTCTATAACAAGGATTAACCAGCATTTAGCTATAGGAAGAACAGAGAACATACTTGATGAATGCAGTGTGCTCTTAGTGTTTAACTTGATGTTCTAAATTAGATTCAACTGGGGGTTTACGGCGCACCCACACTAAATAAGACACATAGTAATTATCACTAGCCAAATAATCACTAGTCTAAATTATTGTAAACAGAGGTAGCTATTTATTTTCAAAGTTTGGTCTACACGGTTCTATAAAAAACAAGTAGTGCGTTGATATACTTAGTAGTACGAGTTCACAAGTCTCATTGAGTATGGTAAGAAATCTCTGCAAATAAAATGGCAAACACTATACACATTGATTCCCTTTAGATGCTAGGATATCCATTTTACCTCTTAGAACTTATACATTTGCTATGAGTTGTCTTAGGAAGTATGTATCGAGTCCCCGACACACACTCTCCTTCATGAACCAAAGGTGGCCAATGTCTATATCTAGTGTGTCACCACTAATAAGGTAGAAACACTAGTCTGAAAGCTTTAAGATGGAATCATAACAATACAATACTAGTATCCACTATACTATGGCTTTTGGATTTAGAATAAAATCATATCTTCGAACAAATAATGAAACCTTTAGAATAAAACAAGGAACTAAATATTCTCTATGTTAACCTGTTCACACATCTCAGTAATGAGTATCTTCGAACAAATAATGAAACCTTTAGAATAAAACAAGGAACTAAATATTCTCTATGTTAACCTGTTCACACATCTCAGTAATGAGTACTGTGATAATAATGATATTTGCATTTTAAAAGCGAGTACATATAATCCCTATGACGAGCTAGTGCTTTAAAAGACGTCAATCCACACTTCATACAAATCATTTGCCTGAAGATTGTAATATGCAACAATCATTATACAATACCCACTATAGTATGAGTTTAGGGTAACGTCATGTGCTACCAACAGACGTTGAATTCTAAAGTATAACTATTAATGTTAATGTTATGTTAAAATATTCACAACTCTCAATGATGAAGTTGTGAAGGTAAAACTTAGTTATATAAAGAAGATAAGCGTGCCTCAGCAATGTTGAGCGTTTTCTTTACGGTAATAAACTTGTCGGTAATGTTAATCATACACACTTTAAGGTCTTTATTGCCCGTATGTATGGTGCGAGGTACCAACAGTTTATTACTCTTTACTTTTATGGGCTCCACAACATATTGTGGTAGTACATTGTCTATCAAACAGTCAACTAGAACTACTGAATTAGGTGGAATTACTGTTCGTCGGTCTACACACACCCTAGCTACAGTTGGTTGGGAGTTGTATATGATAAGTTTCTGAATATAATGTACTCTAGACGTGTTCGCAGTGTTGTAAAAGGATTCCGTTTGATATGTCCTCTCATGTAGGTAAAGAGCACAGATCGATATTGACGTCATACAATAAGAGTAAATTTCACGAAGATATCGTGCCATTGAACAATAGAAACACAATCAAATTCAATAGTAGCCGAATGGTTAACGACGTTGCGTTGTAAACCTTCGCCTCTCACCTCTGCGGGTTCGAATCCTACTGGGATCTCGACTTGTAAGTAAGGAAGTGTCGGTTCTTATTAAAATCATGTTCATTTTGTCTCATGATGACTAGTTTATCTAGTGCTCAAATATTTCATGATAAATGTGTTTTTGATTTTTGTCAATTCCAAAAAAAAATGCTGACATCTGACCGGCTTGTGATACTTGTTAGCCTCTGTAGCGCAGTTGACTTGCTTGTAAACCATTTGATGTTGGCGGCTGACTCGGGATCACTGTATGACGTAAGAAAAGAGTATGAGAGTGGCCTACGTGTTGAATTTTCCGCATTTAGGAGAGGACTCAATTGAAAGGTTTTATAAATTAGATCAGGCGCGTAGCTACCTGTACGCAAAGTACATAGTTGCGTACACATTGTCTCAAATATTGAAAAAATAAATAAAAGAAGATCACTTTTTAATTTTTTTTCGAGAAAACAGAAAAAAAATCAGAGACAAAATCAGCCTCATTTTGTGGCGTAAATGCCTCCAGATTGCACCACAGACGGTCCAGGAAAACTTTTTTCCTAGGGAGCATGTCCCGGACCCCCTACACTGTTTGCATACACATAATAAAGTCCCTAGCTACGCCCCTGATAATAATAATAATAATCAATTCTTTATTTCATGAAGATACAACTCATTAAGATTGTACAAACAATTGCACAACACTTATCTTCCGTGAGGCCTTCTAATAACAACAGCAATTATTAGTAAAACTAATAAACAATATCAAGTGAATACTTGCACATAACATTAATAATATGTTACAAGCTTGCATACAAAACAAGTATTTACTATTAACACAACTTAATTTTAACACCAGTCCTGTTACCTTGAAATAGAAATAGTTTATAATTGTATTTGAAAGCATAAATAGAAAAAGACGTCCGGATATTTTCTGGGATTGAATTCCAAGTCCGCATGGCAATATAGGTAAAATATTGTTTTAAATATTCGGATTTAGGTCTAGGATGTTTAATGTCATGTTTAATGCATGATCTTAAATTACATCTTTTATTTCAGAATATGTTATTAATTTACTTTGTGATATTGGTGTGTGATATTGGTGTAAGATTATGAATTGCTTTATAAACTAAAACACCTACTTGAAAGGACTAGGTATGATAAGCGGCAAAATTGAACCCCAATATTGAAAGTTCTAATGCACAAGTTTTGAATATCTAGTTTTCCTACAAATGAACTGAATCATTACTAAAACTCATTACAAGTACGTTTGAAGGCTCTAAATGAGTTTAAGAGCCTTACAAACAAGGCCTTTTCTTTCAAAAAATGACATTTTTGTTCCTTTTCAGCAGTTTTCAATCAGTTTTTGGTCTTGGTAATAGAGCGTACCCTCGAGCACAGTTGATTTTTTGTTGAAACCGGTACTTGATAGGGATGCATCACAGTCAAAAAACTGTGCGTGCTCGTTTAGCATCAAAATCTTGCCCAGAAAGGTCCAAAATCTACAAAATCTAACAAAATTACCAAAAATGCCATTTTTTTGAGACCCTGTTAAATAAAATAAATAAAAACATCTTCTGAAGATAGAATATGATCAATTTACTTCAATATGCACAGCAGATTATACACTACTCAATAATCGGTCACCCAGTTTTTTTGAAAATAACACGAATACTAAAAACTGGAAATCACCGAAACACATACCAATGTTTTATTAAGTTTATCAACAAGGTTTTAGTCCAATCAGGGCAGATTAAGTTTTATAAATCGCTAGCGATATTTGTTAAACGACGCCAGTTAAAATTTCAAATGAAAATATCAATTATTAAAAAAACATATGATTCTTTGAAAAGTGACCGATTATAAAAGTTGAATAGTGTATGTAAATATTATTTTTTGTATTTTGAATATATTGGGGGCCAAAATACCCCCTTATCATACCTTGTCCTTTACGTCTTGTTTCAAGTGACATCCTATTCAACTCATTAAACAGATTTGCAGAAGGTGTATGTAAAGGTTTCATCAAAATCCAGCGTGCAATGCTTTCTTGTAAAGTTACAACCTTTGTAAAATTTGATTTAGTACAATTGCTCCAGAGGATAGAACCATAATCAAATATTGGAACTAAATATGCATTATAGAATAGCTTTTTCATATCAAGTGTCAAATATTTAGATATTCGTCTTAAAAGAGTGAATTTACTCGAAATATGATTGCAGACTTTGCTTATCTGAATATCCTACTTTAGATGTTGATCTATTGTAATTCCGAGAAGTGTTTGAGAAGACACTGATTGTATCAAGCAATTATCTACGAAAGCGTGAGTTTTCGAGAATGGTTTATTTTATATTTTGAACCTAATAGCATACATGTTGTTTTTGTAAGATTTATAACCATGTTATTTATAGTGCACCAGTTATTTATGTTATTTAAGTTTGTTTGTAATTTACTCTCAATGGATGACACATCCAGACTTGTTGTACGTAGCGTGGAGTCATCAGCATACATGTCAACTGAAGCTTCTTTGAAAGTTAAAGGTAGATCATTTACATAAATCAAGAACAAAAGTGGTCCTAGTATGGATCCCTGAGGGACACCTGATTTGATGATTTTCTCCTCAGATTGATGCTGTCCAACTCTGACCACTTGTGTCCTGTTAGACAGATATGACTGAAACCAACGTATGGTTAAAGGCAAAAAATGATACAAATGCATTTTTATAATGGTATCTCATGATCAACCATATCAAAAGCCTTTCTCAAGTCAAGGAAGACACTGCCAACAAAGTTTCCGGAATCAAATTTGTTTCAACCAGCTATCAACAAGGCGAATAAGTGCTACTTGGCAAGAATGCTTTTTACGAAATCCAGATTGAGCCGAGTGCAAAATATTAAAATTGCTGAAAAAAAAGAGTGCAGTTGCATGCAGCAACATGTTTCTCAAAGATTTTGGAAATTGTTGGTAATAATGTGGTAGGTCTATAATTGATCGGGTCATCTTTTGGTCCATTTTTGTTTATAGGCAACACGCATGCCTTTTTTAGATGATCAGGAAATATGCCTTGATCTATGCATTTATTAATGATTGAAATGATAGCATTAATGATGCAATCCGATGCTGCTTTTATAATACGAGGTTCAATACCATCTATAACTTTTGCTTTATTTATATCTAATTTATCAATTATTCGCCTTACTTCCAAAATCGAGATGTAATCTATTTTAAATATTGCCTGTTTTAATTTATTATCAATACGTTTTTTTAATTCAGCGTAGTTATTTGCATATAGTGGAGTTTTGTTTATGTTTTTAGCAATATTAATAAAGTGGTAATTTAGAGCGTCAGCTATACTTTTCTCTCCCTCAATTATAACATTGTTAATATTTAAAATTGGTCGTAATTTAATAACAGTTTGATTGATCTGTGCAGATATTGATTTAAGATGCGACCAAATAAATTTAGAGTCTAATTTATCTTTAAAAGCATTTGCAAAAAATGTGTTCTTACCTTATCAGATGGTTAGTTTTATTCCTTCATTTTTTATATTCTGGCCATCTTTTAGCTTTATTGAATGTATCACGTAATTTTCTTGCCTCTTTAATTTTACCAGAGTACCATTCAGGCTGTTTTGGGCGTTTAATTTGTCTCTGTTGTTTAGAAAGAGCATTGTTTAACACTGAGTATTAATATTCAAGTGAAGTTTTTGGAGCAGTGGGTGTTTCAGCAGTATTTATTCCTGAATTATACAACTCATTTTTAAATTCTTGTTCATCAAATTTTCCAAATGATCTGTAATTAATAGTTTTATGACCGTTTTTAGTGAATCTTAATTTTGTCATTCAATTTTCCTAATAAAATATACATCTACAGGATAATGGTCAGTCATGCATATGAATGGTACATTTATTTCGATTATATTTTCAGGATGTGTAGTGTAGATATGATCAATTATTTTTGAACTTATTTCGACGGTCCAGTTTTGGAGTTTGGTCTGGCAGATTAAAGCCGTTTATAGTGTGTCTATAGAGTTTGTATACTCAAAATAGGTTAATATACCTCGTCATCTGTAAACCTACGCCACGCGGTTTAAAACTTTTGACGACCTTGAAAGTTGAAGAGCCGAGTGCAAAATATTAAAATTGCTGAACAAAAAGAGTGCAGTTGCATGCAGCAACATGTTTCTCAAAGATTTTGGAATTTTTTGGTAATAATCAGATAGGTCTATCATTGTTCGGGTCATCATTTGGTCCATTTTTGTGTGTCCATTTTTGTTTATAGGCAACACGCATGCCTTTTTCAGCTGATCAGGAAATACGCCTTGATCTATGCATTTATTAATGATTGAAGTGATAGCATTAATGATGCAATCCGATGCTGCTTTTATAATACGAGGTTCAATACCATCTATAACTATTGCTTTCAAATCGACAAAAGACTCAAATCTGCAATGGTTGCAATTCAGAATAAAGCATAGAATTTTGGGAACAAACTATTTACTTAAAAAAATGAATATTTCTAATACAGATCTTTGCTCTTTTTGCAAAGAAGATATAGAAACAATAAAACACCTATTCTATGAATGTAATGTAGTAACATATTTTTGGCAAGCACTTGCAAATTTCTTTCATAATAAATGTAAGGATATTAATACAGTATGGTCAGTCACTGACATCATCTTTGGCAATGATAAGTTTGATATTGTTTTTTGAATAATCTCCTCCTTACTACCAGAAAATTTATATTCAATCAGAAATTAACAAAACACTAATCCTACTTTAACAGTTTTTAAAAGCTATATTTAAATACTGTTTAAAGTTGAGAAATGTATAGCCTGCAAGAATATGAAACAAGACATTTTCGAAAAGCAAAGGGAAAAATACATGTTTGTATTATAAAAAAAGATAAAATAAAATCACACACAAATAAAACATGGTGGACCTGATTTCAAAAAAATATATCTAAGTTTGGACTTGATGAATCCAACATCTGTTATTGTTTATGTATATTAAGATTCCCACTTTGTATATAAGTTCTCCATTTACTCTATTAGTGCACACCATTTTTTCTCCCTTTTATAATGTCACTTTATATGTTTTTCATTGAGTTTCTATGTTAAACATAAAAAGCTATTCCAACATGACATGCTTCTAAAATTTTAACAGACAACTGTGGAAAAGCTAAACATTAATGCTATTCATGTTATCTCCCCTGTATACAGGACAATATAATATCTCGCTTTATCTCCCTTGCTAGACATGACTATGGAAATATACTTTCTGATTCTTATATAAGTGAACTACATGTAACATTGATGTGTAATAGAGAAGGGCATGTTATACTACTCATGGAATACGTTTAACATGGATTGTTGACTAGTTTCAAATGAGTTCTCATTAAATAAATCTTTATAACATATTGTTGTAATTGCTCCACGACTCATAGATGACTGGAATTGAAACAAAAGTCCAGTATAAAATATGAACCTGAAAAAATCTGATGACAGATCATGTCGGCCATGTAAGAGTCAGTAGTGCTTTTAAATCTTACATTGAATATTATAATAGTTATTAGACAGAAAAAGCTAAACAATGACATGTTAAGATATAAAGGGATGTTATGTCACAAATCCAATCATTAGTTGTAACCGTACTAGCTACATGCTAGAATTCTAATGATAAATATACTGTCATATATTACATGGTTTCATATAATATTTCAAGATTGTACATTTAGAAAAGAAATTTAGTAACACGATACTATATTCGCTAGATGCATGTATAAATGTAGAACTCAACAATAACCCTGTTAGGAATAGAAAAAATAAAAAGCTACAGAAAAAAGTTTTCGTATCTCAGTAATTGACTTTATATCAAAAGCTTTAATATAAAATGATATATAGGGTCCTATAGAGACCACAGCGTCCGAACGCAATGGCATCGTAGGTCCGCACTGTACTGCAAACAAGGACTTGAAACTACAATGAAAGAGACAAAAAACAACAGAAAGGGTGGTGAATACTTGGAACGGTCAGTAGGCAATAAGGCCTACTAAAACCACAATGTAAATGAGGGGCAAAACCTAGGTAAAGGTCAGTACTATTGACCTATTTTTGGTAGGAACATTCTGTTGTCATGAAGATGTAAACATGTGTGAAGTTATAAGGCTTGTGGTGAAATGAAATTAACAACTTGAACGGAAAACTTGAATGTGAGTATGGACGGACAAATGTAACACTATAATTTATGCCTGATTCACTTTCGTGGCAAGGCATAATTATTTTAATATTGAAATAAAGTTAAACATATTTAAGAAACAAGAAATGTCACTGTAAGTGACAAATACTCCCCAAAGTGGTTTTGACCTTTGACCTCTAAATCAGTGTGACCTTGACCTAGGAACCACGTACCTGGATTTTGCGCGTGACACGTCGTCTTGTTGTGGTGAGCACTTGTGTCAAGTTATTCGAAAATCCGTCCATGACTGTCAGAGTTATTAACCGGACACGAAAGCAATTCTTTTTAACCTTTGGCCTCTAAGTGTGACCTTGAACTTGGAGCTATGGACCTGGATTTTGCCAAGTTATTTGAAAATCCGTCCTGGAATGTCAGAGTTATTGATCGGACACGATTGTACTGACTAACTGACGGAAGGTGCAACTACTATATGCCGCCCTGAGTGGGCATAACTATTATTCCACACTTTATAACATCTCCTCATCATGCACTTCTAAAACTGAAAGAAGCTTCCAACATTGTGTTTTGCCCAGTATAAAAAACGGTAAATCTGTGGCTGGCTTCCATCAACCAAAATATAGCTTGTTAACAATGTTCATGTTGTATATTCTGTCCAGTCTGTAAGGTGCTGTGCTACTTTAAATAACAATCGGGCAGCACTCAGTAAATGTGTATCAAGCAAGCAGCTTAGAACTAGAGGTGCTGGTAGTGGTGAGCTTTGCATGCATAATATTGTTAGCTCCCAAACTTTAGATTTTGTCATTAGATGATGAACTGTCATTCTATAAAGGCAAACATTACACACACAAAATGAGTAATTATGTGAAATAATCAATAATTTGAATAAAACCTCACAGGAGTTTACATAAGCTAAAGCAGTATAAAGAGTAATAAATAGAAATGCCAGGAATGTTTTATAAACGAAGCTTCTTCATATTTTGATTAGACGTAGCATTTAAGGAACAGGCAATTATATTGATATTTTTACTAAACTGGTGGCTTCCCTTTAGTTTTTTTTCATAACTTGCATTTTCACAACCATTAATGTTTATTATGAGAATAGTGCAAGTTGTGATTGCATATTACTAAATGATGAGTATATTGATCCAATAATATATTTAAATCTCTGGCAACGAAGAAAACCCAACAGTTCATTTGTTTACATGCAAGCAGATTAAAAGCCAAAAAGATCTAGAGGTGCTAATCGTAATGCCTGATAAAAACTGCAAGATTGCCGTGTGTCCCTTAAATTAATTAACTCATGTATACGCATAAACATTTATTCTTTAAATGGGTTTATTTCCGTTTAAAAGTGACATTTAAAAGCCACTTTAGTGATGCAAGGTAAGTTCTGTCGCTGTTTAAATTCTGTATACTTATTTGAAGTTATTTCTATTCAACCATTGTTATAATTGCAAGATATTGATATAAATGCAAGATCGAACAATTACAGAGCTATGTAATCATAATTTAATAAATTCTACTTAATAATCTACTGCTACTTGATTCTTGTTTACCTGTAGCTGTGAGAATCATAGCTCATTGTTTCATTGTACCATATTTCTTTTTTTTAAATCTAGAGTCAAATATTGATACTGTCAGAAATATATTACATGCTTACTGAAAGAAACCACCAACAGTATCCAGGCAATGCTGTCAGAGTTTGCTCAGCATGTTTTACAAAGACATACTGAGATGCTTTCACAGTAAGTTTTATGTAATGATATTTGAAACTAGAAATGCACCTTTGCACATTAATGTCCCTAATGTAAGGTATCAGTCATACTGATGCTTCTTCATAACAAGTATCATGTGAATCTGTTGAAAAGTTTAGGAAGAGTAGTCCGCACAAGATATACTGAAAAGGGCAACACTATATTCCGCTAGACTCCACACCCAATATATTGACGGGGCATAATTAAACGAATACATTAACAGATGACAACGGACAATGCATCGTCTCTTAATTTAGCTTTACTGGCTCTTATAGCATACTAGTAAATATCTGTAGCGCATCCATGGCCGGGATAATAAAGATGACGTGACTAAAACGTTCTCGTCTCTCATCGCTACGGGTTCGAATTCCACTGGGAGCTCAACTTGTCAAGTGAGAGAGTGTTGATTCTTACGGTTGGCGGGAGGTATACAGTACTAGTTCTACCCAGAAAAAATGTGGTGATCTACCATAAAAAATAGACCATCCTAAATGGCCTAACGAGCTAAAAATAGCGTTAAACGCCATTAAAATAAATCAAACTAAAACATATTTACCCTAGAGAAAACATGCAGCTTCAAAATGGTCTCTCAACATCCCCACCTCTGGTGGAAATCTCCCTCTCGGGTGGAAGAGTTCATTGACATGTAGATATTACACAATCGGAAACATTAATCCAACACTTTAAGTTTGTTTTGTGTGATATTTCTGTTGTACAGTCTAATACAATAATACTAAACAGATTTAGTAAAATGTAAACAATGTTCAGTATGACAGAATAAAAGGCATATGCATGTACATGAATAGATAAATACGGATATTCTGGCATTGTGTGGTCCATATATTGTGCATGCACAGGAAACATGGGAATATGCTGGCATACAATGAGACACCCAGTTCAGTATACGCACCTATTTTCCGAAGTGATTTTAATGTTAATGATGGTGAGCATATACAGCCTTTAGATGCTGTGCACTGGACATTTTAAATGCTTTACCCTGAATGTTGAGGAATATTTTTAAAATTACATTCATTGTTTTCCTATTATCAGGATTATATAGTAAGGGATACACAACTTATTCTCTTTCGTTTGTTTGTATGTTGTTTCACGATATTTTCAACACATACAAGGTTATATATGACGGTCGATTTTATGTGGTGGAGGCAGACCTCCCACCTTTCATTGGTAAAACCAGTACTGTACAACTCCCGCCATCCGTAAGAATCGACACTTCCTCCCTTACAAGTCGAGCTCCCAGTGGGATTCAAACCCGCAGCGGTGAGAGGCGAAGGTTTCACAAATGGAATCACAAATCCGGACCTTATTAGAATCAAAATACTTTAAAGTATTTCCGATTTGACCAGTTATCGAGGTCCCCACATACAGTAAAATGCACCATATTAAACCCTGCGCACACACTATTCCAGACTATACTTTTCCCGTAGCTGGCGAGGAGACCTTGGGAATACACACACACTATTCTGGTCAGTGTTTAAAATTGTTATGCCGCAAAAAAACGCATATTAGTTTATAGAAAACTGTTGTTTGTTTGGTGTTACTTGCACACACAGCCAAACTCCCATCCCCGAAAAGCAGAATTGACCCAGTGATGGTGGCAGCATGCTTGGTGAGCGATGTGGGCGTCCCACACCTTGACCGAGAAGTAGACAATAGTACTATGATGAGGGCAGGCATAAGTTGTACCCATCCCTGTTATTGTACCCCATCCCTGTTTTACAATTCCACACTATAAAACATAAGTCCTTTGGACCTACTACTTAGCCGTAGAATATACAGGGCTGTAGAGCTTCAAAAGTGTTCCACCAGCGACATAATAATATTGTTCTCTAACATTATATCACAATATATAACATTATATCAGTTTAAAATATTTACCTTGTGCAAACTGCATCTGAATAGTGGTCTCAAATGCCCATCTCGCAAATGTTCATTTCTGCTGTTAAATGCGATGGTTGACTCAACCTGGAGTTAACAAATAATACACGCTATTTATGCCCATTATATAGATATATTTTTTAACATTATTGCTTTGCTTTTTACAAGCATGAGGTAATTAGACTGATTATTTAATTATGTACTTTATCCATGTTCTTTTAAAATAATTTTATACTTGATGATAATGATGGTTGAAAGTTGCAATAGATCATCGGTTACAATAAGCAGGGATGTAACCGATCAATCATCGGCTGATTTTAATCAGTGAACTAATATAAATAATTGGTATAAATGTGTTTATTTGTGTATGTGCTTATTTTCACAAGTGTATTTCCTAACTGGGATATCCAGGATAATCATGTTTATTTGTATGCAATAAATAGAAATCTGTTATACAATTTTGGGTTAAGATTTTGGTTAAAATGTCAATTACTGGACGCCTAAACGATACTTCCACCACCATGTGCACACAGTGACATATCCATCTAAATACATATATATAGGGGGCCTGATGGACCAGGTTTATGTGTACGAAACTTCTGTACATAACGGTGTTCGAGCCCACTCCTCCTGAGTTTACGAACGTGAACCTATGTTTAGAGCCTGAACCTATGTTTACGAGCGTGAACCATATTTTACGAGCGTAAATTATAGTTCACGAATGTAAACATAGGTTTACGTCCGTAAACTATGGTTCATGCTCGTAAACATAGGTTCACGTTGGTAAACTATGGTTCACCGTCGTAAACAGAGGTTCACCGAAATTCATAGTTGATTTGATAATCCTAGTATATCGACCGTAAATCATGGTTTACGTTCGATAAACTAGGTTTCTCGATTGAACTATGAATTTCGGTCGTTATCCTATGTTTACGAACGTGAACCGGGGTTCACGAGCGTGAACCATAGTTTACGAACGTGAACCTATGTTTACGACCGTGAACTTGGGTTTTACGAGCGTGAACCTACGTTTACGAGCGTGAACTATGGTTTACGGACGTTATCCTATGTTTTCGCTCGAAAGTATAGGTTAACATGCTTTTACGTTCGAAAAATCTAGTTTATCGATCGTTAATCCTAGTTTTTCGACCGTGAACCTGGGTTCACGTAATTATTGGACAATTGGCTTGCCATATGCGCCGCGGAATACTTCTGTCGTAACCTCTGTTTATAATTTTCTATTAGTTTTAATAAATAACTAATTATCACGACCGATAATCATCCTAAGTGTGTAAATCACCTCTCCATAAAAGACGGGTTCTGATAAACCTTGTCGCAGAAATGTTTTAAGATTGCTATTAAATTTGTCGAGCAAAATTAGAAAAAGTCCTACGTGACTTACCGTAACGGTAACCCTGTTGGAGGAGTTTTTCAGTAATGTTAAGATTATGAAGTTTGAAGTCCTCAACATGGCTACAAGCTCTGTCAAAACAAATTAACTGAGAAATATTCACGCCATAAGAAACAGTTTTGTGGATATCGCCATCTAAATATGGATAATTCACAATAGTATGTCTCTTATCATAAATTTTAGTTATTAATACTCCATTTTCAATAGAAAGATGTAAATCAAGAAACGTAGTGACAGAATCCGAAACGCTAGCTTTATTGAGTTATAAATGTGAGGATAAATGATAGAAACCATAGAAGAAAAGAAAGTATTATCCAAATTAAGTTGTTATTAAAAGCGTCGATAACATTAGCTTTTTTATCTTTTGTATCTGGAGAAAGACCTAACATAAAGTCAGGTTCGTACCAATATAAAAACAAATCTGCGAGAAGGGGTCCACAGTTAGAATCCATATGAATGCTAACGGTTTGCCTATAAACGGTATGTTCAAAGAAATGTTGTCTAATATTCACAATCTTGTTGACAACTCTATAAAGTGTAACCGTCGGGATCACTGCTGGTATAATGAATGAATGGTGTTTCACGGCAACACATAAATAGGTTATATTGTGCGCAAAAACTGATGAAAGATGTAATAAATACGAATGAGTAAATTTGAATGAGTATAATGTGTATGCCCTATCCTGCACAGGGTTAGAACAACTTCTTCTCGACACATATGTCTACTAGAAGGACGCCATTCTCCGAATAACGGTTTAATTGAACGGAGTTTATTGTTCACTGACAAATCCCAAGCGGCTTGCCAATAGTTACGAATATATGTGTTAATACAACTTTTAAAATCAGTATAAGGTAATTTGGCATCAGATCATGTATGTACATCTACTGCTGCCTTAGCAGCACTATCAGCTCTATCATTACCAAGTATTCCTGCATGGCTTGGAAGCCATAAGATTTCATTATAAACTATAAGATAATTTTATTTTTTTAAAAGTTGAAGCACAACTGGGTTATCATGTTTCCTATTTTTAAGAGATGAAAGGGAATCAGAAAAGATTACAAAATGGTTATCGTCATCTTCTTGAAAATAGCTTTAGTTTAAGGCAAGTTCAAGGCAAGCTGAAAAGATACAGGCCTTGTCTGGCAGGCGGCTCTATATGCTATGTTTGTGAAAAACAACGGCTGCAGCTACCTTATCTATCTCCATCTTTAGAACCATCTGTGTATATAAGATAAAAGCTATTGTATTTCGATTTAATTTCATGAAATGTGCTTTGAAATATAGTAGGCTCTGTACTGAATTTGTTACTATTACAAAGATCAAAAAAAATGTTGGTGTTTCCGAGTCCACGGTGGAATTTGTGGTACTTTGTACTTGGCAATCAAATTTAGGTCGATTTCAGTGTCTCTCAATTTTGATTTAATACGAAGACCAACTTGTCAAACGGCCTTCGGTTTTCGATCAAACAGAGGGTTCATAACTAGGATTAAAAACAGTATCGGAAGTTGGGTTTGAAGGGTTAGATTTTAATTTAATATTGAATGGCTAATTTGTCCCGTCGATGATACAGGGATGGTTCATTTCAACATATATAGATTTCGGCTGGTGATGTACGAAAGGCACCTAAATCGAGTAGTAGGATCGAGCATCTGCCACTGTTGGTAAAAAAGCCCTAGTGTTGATACAGGCTAAAAGAGTAGTTTGTTCCATGGCGAAAGTTTTTGGTATAAGAGCTATTAGTTTTTCTGTTATAAGGTTATGCGGTAAAGAAGTGTAAAGTGTAGAAAAGTGATAAGTAGATCATGATGGATGACACTTGCGGTAGATTACGTAGTTTCTTAAGAACCTCGCCAGAAGTTTTTATTAACCATAATAAATTGATACCAGAGTTTTCATAGGCTTTCTCGCAATAGTTGTGAGGCAAGATGTAAACAGTTTGGAGATATTAGTTGTGGTACATGCGCTAGAGTTTGCAATGAAGCGGGCTTTATAAGGCAGTTTGTGTAGTTTAGGGATCCAGTAAATTGTAGGGAGTTTATTTTGCTTCTCGTCCAGTTTGATCCCAAATTTGGAAATATGTTCGATATGGTCACGAATAATATCCCTCTCATTTGAGTTAATCAAACTTACGAGTCGGTGCTCCCGAGTTCCTCTTTTAAAACATTAACATAATATAGCCGTCAAACAATAAAAATATTATTTGAGACTTTGTCAGCAGAAACTAAGACATATTGATATAATAATGATGGATTAAATACATACTGAAAAGGTGATCCCTTGGAAGCAACAAACACAAACAAGAGAGAAAAGTAGCAGACTCGGTTTTATTGAGTCTGTTCATGACAGGTAATTATAAGATGCAACACCTCTCACGCCTCCTAGCACCGGCTTCAAGCGATATTCTACTTTAAAGCAACACAGAATGGGCTTGATGATCCCAAAGGACCAGTAAATAATAACACTACTGACTTGTAGTCGGGGCGACTTTTTTGCGGCCGCCACACAGCACTAAACAAACGCTAGTGTGAATGTCAATAAATACTGCAAAGATGATCCCTTGGAAGCAACAAACACAAACAAGAGAGAAAAGTAGCAGACTCGCTTTTATTGAGTCTGTTCATGAGAGGTAATTATAAGATGCAACAACTCTCACGCCTCCTAGCACCGGCTTCAGCGATATTCTACTTTAAAACAACACAGAATAGGCTTGATGATCCCAAAGGACCAGTAAATAATAACACTACTGATTTGTAGTCGAGGCGACTTTTTACGGCCGCCACACAGCACTAAACAAACGCTAGTGAGAATGTCAATAAATACTGAAAAGGTGATCCATTGGAAGCAACACACAGAAACAAGAGAGAAAAGTAGCAGACTCGGTTTTATTGAGACTGTTTTGCTTTTTTAACACACAGCGTCTTGTTAGTTTTCCTACATAACTTTCTCCTTTATACATATTTCTCCTTTCTCCAAATTTCAGTTGTTTTTTCTCAAAAATTAATTTTTTCTCCAAATTTCTCCTTTCATACATTTTCATATTCTAGTTTTAATGTTGTATGTTACTAATTGGTAAAATGATTGTAATACTAATGTATTTATAACAAAGATAAAAGCTCAAAGACATTATCAAACTTGCGTAATAATTAATATATTGCGTGTATAGCATGTATAGTATGAGGTTATTTTACAGTGTTGAGTACCATACTGATTTCTATTGGACGAGTACCACTCAGACAGACTCCTTGTTTGGACGAGACGAAGCTGGGATTGAGTCCAGTTAGATTCAGTATTGTACTTAAAACTGTAAAATAACTTCTTGTTTAGTCCCCTACCGGTTTGTCATCAGAGGGACTATAGGTTTACCTCCCATCTGCCCGTCAGTCCGTCAATCCGTCCGGAAAACTGGATCCTGCGATATCACAAAAAGTGTAAAAGATACTTTCATGAAACTGTTTACATATGGTAGATGGCATAACGAGATTATGCACGTTATTTAGTTTTGTTGATATGGCCAAAATGGTGGTTGCTATGGCAACAAAATAGTTAAAAATAACGTCAGTCCGTCCGGAAAACTGGATCCTGCGATAACTTAAAAAGAATCAAATATGTTTTCGTGAAATTTTTTACATATGATAGAGGGGCAAAAGGAGATTACGCTCGTTATTTAATTTTGTTGATATAGCCGAAACTATGGTTGCTATGGCAACACAATAGTAAAACAAATGCACACAACATAGGATCATGCTATAACTTGAAAACTATAAAATATATTGTCATAAAACTTAGTACATAGGTAGAGGAGCATATGGAGATTTTGCACACAATTTTATTTGGTGATATGGCCAAAATAGTGGTTGTTATGGTAACATAATTCAGTTGTTAGTTATAAGCTGAATAAGGGAGCTTAAATCGTCATTTTTATACTCAATAAATACTCGATAGTTACGTCCCTTCAAATAGAGTAATATATTAATACATGACATGAAATTAATGTTAACTTTTTTGCGTATGTACTTTTATTACTTGATGTATTATATTTATTTTGTAAACTGTTTGGATAATTGTAAAAAGAACACTACGTCAGTCCGTCCGGAAAACTGGATCCTGCGATAACTTACATATGGTAGAGGGGCATAACGAGATTATGCAGGTTACTTAATTTTGTTAATATGGCCAAAATTGAGGTAGACCCCGTTGCTATGGCAACAAAATAGTAACAAAATGCACACAAAATAGGATCATGCAATAACTTGAAAACTATAAAAGATATTGTCATACAACTTGGTATATAGGTAGAGGAGCATTATTGTCATACAACTTGGTATATAGGTAGAGGAACATATGAAATGAAGACTCTACACACACTTTGATTTTGGTGATATGACCAAAAGTGTGGTTGTTATGGTAACAGAATTCAGTCGCTGGTTATACAGCTGCATAAGGGAGCTTAAAACGTCATCTTTATACTCAATAAATATTCGATAGTTACTTCCCTTCAAATAGAGTTATATATTAAAAACGGACTTGAAATTGATGTTAATATATTTGCTTAAGTATTTTTATTTCTTCTTGTATTATATTTGTAATCTTACTGGATTAAAAAAAGTGTGGTATATCCTTTACAAATTTGTAAGGAAGATTATGTACACAAATTTGTCATGTTAAGGTTGTGAAATGTAACATGCCTTTGTTATTTGTCTAAATCATAGCCTTTTGTTTCGTCTGGTCCAACAAAAAACATTTACTGTCAAACATCTGACCGGTAGGGAACATCATGTATTGCGATGCAATACTGGAGTATCTTGTTTCACAACTGCATTATTGTAACCAATTGTTGCGATAACTTATTTAGGTCAGCCATGTTCAAAGCAAAAACAGACATTAAAATGCCTTAAACGCTTTTCGTTAAAAGGAGCAAAAACGATTTACCTTACATGACATACAGTGTGAGTATAAAAAGGCACTTAACTCCTACAAAATAGTTTTTGTCTAGAATTAGTCCATACTCAAACTTGACATAAATTGTGATACTAGATATATTTCACAGGAACTATGGACTAAATATTGTAAAGGGGTTTAAAAAATTGCAGAAACCATATATCCTATATGTCATATACTTGAAAGTATAAAAGTCCTATAACTCTCCCAATTAGTAGTAGATCTAAACCATAATCGATTTCTTGGTCTACATTTTCATAATTTTGACATTTTCACAACACAAACAAATGCTGGACGGAAGAACGGTATGACGAACATTCATGACGTTATCATATAGATCAGTCACACTCAAGTTATACCGGTAGGGGACAAATACAAGTAATAATAAGCAATTAGAAAAGGAGAAACGCGATAATGAAAGACTAAAAATGAAAAACAATCAAAAACACACGAACAAACAAATTTTATACTTGAAGATGATTTCGTGTTTAGGGTGTTTTTTTATCGATCGATTTAAATTTGGAGAGATGGATAGTTGTGAACATTATACAGTTTTGCTATTAAAAACATTAATCGTGTTTATATAATCTTATTGGTACATTTATTTTTAATAAGCTATGGCGATTTCGCCGATTATCGCTACTTGAGAAGTAGAATAAAGTCAATTTGAAAACAAGCGCTATGGCATAGTGTTCATTTTTTCGGTAGGGTGGTTGGTTGGGGTAGTGGAGGTTTTTGAATGTGCAAATCCGAACTGGGGTTGTAATGAACAGAGCCTGTTTGAATTGAATATGTTACTAATACAATTCAGAGAAGCGCGCATGGCATTGATTGGACCGCCCCCGCGGAACCTGAGCGAAAAGTATTCGTGTTGTGGTATAAACGCAGAAGCGCGTAATGGTTATCCGACTGGGGGTGGTCGTACGTATTATGAACAAACGATTTGCATAAATCTCCAATATTTTCGCAATGAGATCATATTGGGAAAACTCAAAACTTAAAATGAATTCACCGGTTTCCACAAAAGGTCTAAATACTCAAAATTCGATTAAGTAATAACGCTGTTTGATTTGTAGTCGGTGCGTCTGTTACAGACGCCACCCAGTACTAAACGAACGCTAGTGTGAATGCCAATACATATTAAATGAATGGTGTTTTACGGCACGTCGACACATAAATAGGTCATATTTGGCGCAAACAATGATAAAATATGAAGAAATTTTGTATTAAATTAAACATTAATGTAAATATATAAAGATAAAACTATTTACAAATAAGGTATGATATGGTAGTAATATAAACTATATATGTAAATCAACAAATGCCCGTCAACGGGTATATAAACAAGTAAATATATATAAGAACATATTATCATGATTTATATAGTAATGATTTCTTACAATAAATCTAAAACAAGACTAAAATATATAGTATTAAATAACTCTTTCATAGTATTAACATTGTAGTACCTTTGACGCATATGATCAAAGTCTACACATTCCAACAAGATGTGTTTGACCGTTAACGGTGCAAGGGTGGATATAAATTCTGGTAATTGTTCACCTTGTAATAAATATGAATGAGTATAACGTGTATGCCTATCCTGCACCGGGCTAGGAAAATTTATTCTCGACGAATGGGTCTACTAGAAGAACGCCATTCTCCGAATAACGGTTTAATTGAATGGAGTTTATTGTTAGCTGAAAAATTTCAACCGACTTGCCAAGAGTTTCGAATTTATGTGTTAATACAACTTTTAAAATCATTATAAGGTAATTTGACATTAGTAAACCTAATGCTGCTTTAGCAGCACTATCACTTCTATCCTTACCACGTATTCCTGCATGGCTTGGAAGCCAGCAGAAAATAATAACATTATAAACTAAAAAATAATTGTACTTTCTAAAAGTTGAAGCACAACTGGGTTATCATGTTTCGCATTAACCAGGGCTTGGAGAGATGAAAGGGAATCAGAAAAGATTACAAAATGGTCATCCTAAGATTCCTGAATATAGTTTAATTGCCTTAAGTTCAACTGAAAAGATAGAGGCCTTGTCAGGCAGGCGACTCTTTATGCTGTGTTTGTGAACAACAGCTGCTGCAGCTACCTTATCTCCATCTTTAAAACTATTTGTGTATATATGTTGAAAGTTACTGTATTTCGATTTAATTTCATTCAATTTGCTTTGAAAGATCGTAAGGTCTGTATTGTCTGTATTGGATTTGTTACTATTACAAAGATAAAAAATAGTTGTTGGTGTTTCCAAGTCCACGGTGGAATTTGCGGTACTTTCTATTTGGCAATCAAATTTAGGTCGATTTCAGTGTCTCTTAATTGTGGTTTAATACGAAGACCAAATGGCCAAATGGCCTTCGGTTTTCGATCAAAAATCGGAAGTTGGGTTTAAAGGGTTAGATTGTAATTTAATGGCATACTGAAGGACTAATTTGTCCCGTCGATGATACAGGGATGGTTGCTCAGCTTCAACATATTGACTTTCGGCTGGTGATGTACAAATAGCACCTAAAGCGAGTCGTATGCCTTGACTATGTATATGATCGAGCATCTACAAGTATTGACTTGCGAGCCGATCCATATACTATTGAGCCGTAGCCCAGCTTGGATCTGATGAGAGTTCTATAAAGTCGTAAGAGGACTTTTCGATCGGCTCCCCAATTATTGTTTGCAACAATTTTAAGTAAATTAGGAGCTTTAAGGCATTTGGCCTTCAAGTATTTAAGGTGTGGTATAAACGTTAATTTACGGTCAAAATTAAGACCAAGCAATTTTGTCTCATCCACTAGTGGTATTGGTGACCCATCCAGTGTTGAAGGGTCTTCATGATGTTTACGTAGTTGACAAAAGTGCATCCTATTAGGTATAGATTTAGAAAATTTAGAACCATTTTCATCAGACTAAGTCTGAAGCTTATTGAGACTGTTTGTAAGACTGTTGAGACTGCTTATTGAGTGTTGTAATTGTCTCTTTTTGCACGATAAAATTTAACACATATAGAGAACAATCCACACCAGGATTGATGCATTTACTGTTATATGTTTATATTAAAAAGGGTAACAGAGAGTATGCTGGCCTGAGGCACACCCATCTCATGTTCATGAATTTCAGAGAGGGTTGAATCTATTCGGACACAAAACTGTTTATCATTTAAAAAGTTCTCTATAACAATTGGTAATCTGCCTTTAAATATAGATATATAAATCGAACTGGAAAAGTACTATTCAAAGACGACAGTCAACCACAAACAGTCAACCACAAAGAGTGTTAGGCTTGGAAGCCACAAAAGGCTTGGGAGCCACATGAGGCTTATTTAAGAGGACAAAAGTTTGAGAGGCTGCAGATGTTTTAGAGGAGTTCTCTACCGAAGGTATGGACCTTGAATTATTGAAAAATGTTTCCAAATTATTGATATTGATGTAAGCTCGCTCAAAGTCGAAACCCAGTCAGATCGGACCAGTACCACCGAAGTTATTGCCCTCGCATTATTGACAAATGTGTTAACACTCTAGCAAACCTTACCAGATTGTTATGATAAGGTCTTCGTTTTGAAGTTTTTCAACAAACCTTTGCTGGGATGATCAGTACCAAGCCTAGTTGTGCATATCATCACCGTGTTCCGATTGAAAGAATTTTGACAGTGTTATGACCCTTTACAAGTTTCAATACACACACTTTGTCCGGACTAGTTCTGCTAAGCCCCTGGCCGAATTTCAACGAAGCTTGGCAAGGATGAACAGTACCGAGCCTAGTTGTGCATATCATCACCGTGTTTCGGTTGAAAGAGTTTCGGCAGAGTTATGACCTTTTAAAGGTTTCATTAAACAAACTTTGTCCGGACTAGTTCTGCTGAACCCCTGTCAGATTTCAACGAAACTTAGCAGAAATGACCAGTAACAAGCCTAGTAACGCAAGTCATTATCATGTTCCGGTTTAATGATTTTTGACAGAGTTATGGCCCCTTATACACAAACTTTATCCGGACTAGTTTTCCAGACCCTCTGCTTGGATTTTAGTGACACTTTGCTGGAATGAACAGTACCAAGCCTAGTTGCGCATGTCGTTGTTGTGTTCCGGTTGAATGATATTTGGTGGAGTTGTGGCTCTTTAAAACGTTTTAATACACAAAGTTTGTCCAGCCTAATTCTCCTCAACCACCATTCGGCTTTCAACAAAATCTAGTTGCTGATATCATTGTCTTGTTCGTTTGGAATGATTTTTGTTGGAGTTATGGCCCTTTAAATGTTTTAATACATAAGCTTTGTCCCGACTACTTCTCCTGATCCGCTTCCTGGATTTCCATGTAACTTGGTTGCACATGTTTTCGTCGTGTTCCAATTGAATGAATTTTGGAGGATTTATGGCCAATTCTCCTGTAGGGAAGATATCTGTTTTTACTAAAAACAACTCCTAGTTCTAATTTAGTATGGTTATTTAAGGACTCGAGACACACCAATTATATCAAATGAGTTTTGACCGCTTGCATAAAGGGGCTCATCTACAGGCCGTCAAAACCTATATTATACAATTGTTGTGCCTCGAGTCCCTTAATAACCCACCCAAATTGGAAAAAGGGCCTCTTGCATTTTAATTTGAACGCGTTGGCGGAGCCGTTACACACATGTGCGACCGCAAAACACTGATATACCGTCGCAAACGTCGAAATGTCAATACACAGTCTGATTAAACCGTTCTTAACGTATTTCATAGTTGTTGAACGTCACATGAATGGATTTGCGACGGGCTATGCATTATCTAATAGCCGCAAAGGTTTGAACGCCAAACAATCGGATTGTAGGACTTTTGTCAAATGCGTTATAACATGTTGTTAATAGACGTTGTAAATAGACTACTACACTAACAATTACTTGGTGCATATGGTAATAGTAAGTTGTGGATAGACTACATTGGCAAATGCGTGATTGGCCAATGCTTGGTCCACAATCCAATAAAACATTGTAAATAGACTGCACTGACCAATGCTTGGTGCACAATCCAATAAAACATTGTAAACAGATTGCACTGACCAATGCGTGGTCCACAATCCAATAAAACGTTGTAAATAGACTACACTGACCAATGCTTGGTCCACAATCCAATATAACATTGTAAATAGACTGCACTGACCAATGCTTGGTGCACAATCCAATAAAACGTTGTAAATAGACTACACTGACCAATGCTTGGTCCACAATCTAATAAAACATTGTAAACAGATTGCACTGACCAATGCGTGGTCCACAATCCAATAAAACGTTGTAAATAGACTACACTGACCAATGCTTGGTCCACAATCCAATAAAACATTGTAAACAGATTGCACTGACCAATGCGTGGTCCACAATCCAATAAAACGTTGTAAATAGACTACACTGACCAATGCTTGGTGCACAATCCAATAAAACATTGTAAACAGATTGCACTGACCAATGCGAGGTCCACAATCCAATAAAACGTTGTAAATAGACTACACTGACCAATGCGAGGTCCACAATCCAATAAAACGTTGTAAATAGACTACACTGACCAATGCGTGGTCCACAATCCAATAAAACGTTGTAAATAGACTACACTGACCAATGCTTGGTGCACAATCCAATAAAACATTGTAAACAGATTGCACTGACCAATGCGTGGTCCACAATCCAATAAAACGTTGTAAATAGACTACACTGACCAATGCTTGGTCCACAATCCAATAAAACATTGTAAATAGACTGCACTGACCAATGCTTGGTGCACAATCCAATAAAACATTGTAAACAGATTGCACTGACCAATGCGTGGTCCACAATCCAATAAAACGTTGTAAATAGACTACACTGACCAATGCTTGGTCCACAATCCAATAAAACATTGTAAATAGACTGCACTGACCAATGCTTGGTGCACAATCCAATAAAACATTGTAAACAGATTGCACTGACCAATGCGTGGTCCGCAATCCAATAAAACGTTGTAAATAGACTACACTGACCAATGCTTGGTCCACAATCCAATAAAACATTGTAAATAGACTGCACTGACCAATGCTTGGTGCACAATCCAATAAAACGTTGTAAATAGACTACACTGACAAATGCTTGGTGCACAATCCAATAAAACATTGTAAACAGATTGCACTGACCAATGCGTGGTCCACAATCCAATAAAACGTTGTAAATAGACTACACTGACCAATGCTTGGTCCACAATCCAATAAAACATTGTAAATAGACTGCACTGACCAATGCTTGGTGCACAATCCAATAAAACATTGTAAACAGATTGCACTGACCAATGCGTGGTCCACAATCCAATAAAACGTTGTAAATAGACTACACTGACCAATTCTTGGTGCACAATCCAGTAAAACGTTGTAGGTAGATAACACTGGTTAATTTGCACATCGCAATAATTCGTTGCACTGGTCAGTGCATGGTGCACAATACAATTAAACGTTTTGATTAGACTGCATTGACCAATGCGTGATGCACGTCTAATAAAAGGTTATTAGTAGATACCACTGGTCAATGCATTGTGCACAATGCATTTATTAGTTTTAAATATATTACACTGACTAATGCGTGATGCACATTTCAATAATACCTTGTAAAAATATTACATTGGTCTGGTCAACGCTTGGTGAAAAATCTAATAAAACGTTTCGTATAGACTACATTGACCAATGCGTGGTGCACATTCCATTAATACCTCTAAAAATATTACATTGGTCTGGTAAACGCTTGGTGAAAAATCTAATAAAACGCCAACACGCGGTGCACAATCGAATATTTAATACGTTGCGAATAGATTACACATGTCAATGTTTGGTGCACAATCCAATAAAACTATTCGTCGAATAGACTACATTGACTAGTGCGTGGAGCACAATCCAATAACATGTAAATATTATTACACTGACCAATGCGTGATGCACAATCCAATAAAACCTCCTAAAATATTTCATTGGTCTGGTCAACGCTTGGTGAAACATTGGCCAATGCGTGGTGCACATTCCAATAATACGTTGCGAATAGATTAAACTGGTCAATACTTGTTGCGTGGTGAACAATCCAATAATATGTTGTAAATATATAACATTGGTCAATATGTGGTGCACAATCCAATGAAACGTTGTAAATAATACCACTGGCCAATGCTTGATGCACAATCCAGTAATACGTTGTAAATAGATACCACTGGTCAATGTGTGGTGCACAATGCAATACTTGGTTGCGAATAGACTACACTGGTCAATGCTTGGTGCACAATCCAACAAAACATTGTAAGTAGATACCACTGGTCAATTCGTGTTGCACAATCCTATTATACGTTGCAAATATATTACACAGACCTATGCACATGTCTACTAACGATGGTCTTTGTGTTATGAATCTTATCTTAAATTATTAAAAATTACATCCGAATCAAAATCGCGACCCTTTCTGTTAAAATCTGCCGTTTGTAAGGTCGGATTTGTATTATGTTGACTCATTGTTGAACAAATAACGAAACTGATAGTGATAACAAATAATAAGCTGAGCATGTAAAATAATTTGCATTTCTGTCAAATTGAATACACCGATATAGTAATTAGATTTGAGTCGAAAGCAAAGAATCTTTTTTTTCAGTTATCTTTTCCAAATAAAACACATGCCAGGAAAGCACATGATATTGTTGCAACATGACCTCTGTAGCACAGATACATTTTCAATAGGAAAATGTTCCAATTGTACTAGTTATCGTTAGAAATTTATAACAATCGCAATTCAAAACAAAGCCATCCGGCATCAATAGTATTTTTCTACTATGATTTATATGTTAGGATAATTTTTAAAGTCCCTATCCCGCCATCAACAGGCGAAGTTTACAACAGATTGAACCTAATGACGACGAGTTATATAAATAACTATTTTGAAAATCCGAACTATATAGACACAATATAAACGGCTTTCACCAGCCAAGCTAAAACTCAAAATTGGAACGTAGAATTAAGAGTTACCAACTCATAATTCATTTTGCGCATATTTAATCTCCGGTATTTTAAGTTCCTTTTGATTTGCACATCTACATTATGTCATGACCTGAACACCTGGATAGGTTTGTATGAATGATTTTGTAGTTTAATTGTGCCGTTATTGGGCGTGGGGGTGGGGGGAGGGGCGTAGTGCCTATACCAAGGTACTTGTTTGGCATTGCAGGTTGCTCGACAAGTGACAAAAGCGGCACCCAAAACAACTTGACGCCTCCTTTTAACACGCTTCAATTTTGACGTAATTATCTACAATTTAATTAGCGCCCCGATTTATTATTTTATCGTGATTTTCCGCTTTAAATTTGGAAAAGTATTAATAATGAATTGCCAAAATGCAAGTTATATAGAAAAACTAAAGAACTTGATATCCGTCCCTTTAATATACTCTCATACAATTGAAAGTATTTTTTCTAAAAACTATCCAAAAACGTACATTTCAATCATCCTGTTGACCATCTATACAACCTCGAGTTAGGTCCACAAAACGGGTTCGAAAAAGAAGGACACAACGGCAAACATGAGGCCCAGTTTCATAGTATTGTATATACAATGGGTTTACATTATGTAGAAATAGTTGTTACCTGTATCTAAAGGTTTACATGTATTGTTGCATGTGTCTCAAAGTGTACATGAATTGTTGCGTGTTTATTATTGATTTCGACTTGAAGAAAGTTAAAAAGAGTATAGATGTGCATGTGTTTATCTGGTATGCAAATTCATATATTATGATGTGGTCTGTTTTCATTAGACTGTTTTATGCAAATTCATTTATGATGAAATTTGTACTATTCTTATTGGACTGTTTTAGAGGGGAAGCCTTTAGTGACAGTATATAAACAATCTCTGGGAGTTCTATTTAGATTAATTTCAGTATTTGTTATTAAGCTTAATTTAGATTTGGATGCTTTCATAAAATATATTTGTGAGAGGATTTATTTATTATTGTGCTCATTCGCAATAGCAGTGAAATTGGATATTTGGACTAAACCGGCATTATTGGAAATTATTTTAGACTGAAAGAGACACTTACTGTTTTGGATTAAAGAGACACTTACCGTTTTGGATTAAAATACACTTACTGTTTTGGATTAAAGAGACACTTAATGTTTTGGATTAAAGAGACACTTACTGTTTTGGATTAAAGAGAAACTTGCTAATCTGAATTAAAGGAACATTGGATAATTTTATTTGGATATTAATGAAAGACTGGATTTGTGTACTCTGTAAGTGCATATTTTTTGTAAATAAATTTGTTAATTAAAATTTTGTGTGGCTGATTTTGCTTCTTTTCTTGTTACACTTTACTCGTAACATAGCACAGTGTAATTAGTGCATATCACACGGACTTGTCTCTTGAAACTTACGTTTGACGTGATATGAATAAACGTTATGTATCAACTGTATGGGTCACTCGCAAGTTACTTTTACATTTGGACTATTTGATATAGAATTCTAGCACAGTGCTGTGTATATATATATATTTATTTATATATATATATATATATTTGTGAGAGAATTAAATTCAGAATAACGAACTTTCTGTAACGTGGGATCTATAAGATACAAGTACAAACATTAAATATTATACGTGGAGAACATTTTGTACAAACTTTGACACAGCGCCTCGCACAATAGCCGGCGCCTTAGACCACTCGACCAACTAGCCAACCTAAAAAGATTGGTTTCGGTGGACGTGTCATACTAAGGTCGTACTACTGAACGTGTCGGATATTTCCGTCAAATAACGACAACCATAGGTATAATTTATACAATAGAGGATTCATTTTACATGATTATAACCTCAGGTATATATACAACATTTGACCATAGAAAAACGCCAGATCATACTGATACACTGAATTTAGATATACTATATGTATATGCTGCTTACGCCGGTAATAGAGGGCGTGAGAGGTATTGCTTCTTACATTACCTTTCATGAACGCTCAGTAAAGCCGAGTCTACTACTTTATTCCCTTGGACGTGTTTGCTGCTTCCAATGAATCTACATTATCAGTATTTACTTGCATCCATTGCTCTACTAAAATGTTTAATGATTTTAAAAATGTTTAAGGTAATGGGTTAATATTGCCCCACAATGCCCGCTCTCGTTTATGATATCTTAAAGAAATTAACGAGTTGGACCAGAGGTAGATTATATACTTAATTTAAACTATTTAAATTGTGTTTTTACATATTACATATACTTATTCAGATACTGCTCGTGTGGCATTTCCACAAACAAGTTCATATTTCAAGGTGAATGCACACTTTTACATTAAATTACATTTTAGGCAATTACTTAAGGAGATACTTTAGAATATGTGTTTTTTTCTGCTTTAATCTCTTTTACAATAAATACATGTTTTTGCAGAGTCGCATTGGAACAGTTCAATTACAAACCTAGCACGTGAACAGCAAGGTAGGTAGTAGAATGTAAACAAATATGGCGGCCCCCACGGCAAGTTTTGTAGAGGAAATATTCTGAATTTAATGTTTAGCACATTGGAATTGGATATACCTTGAAAATAAGACACAAGTTGTTGATTTTGTATGTGCTGTTTTATTTATCTCATCGAAAAAGCCTTCGTTGTGGCCTATGAAAAAGCAATTAGTGAATCGAAACCTTTAGATTCAGAGACGAAGATCTATTAAAGATTTCCCATAGAAGCAGAGGAAGCAATGTATTTCAAAATATTTAAGCCATAGGACCATGTGATTATACAATATATACATATACATTTATGACAGCCGTAGCATACGAACATACTGTATCAACACATATCAGATGCAAAAATAAACACGCTCATACAGTTAACTTCTCATTAGAGAACAAAAAAATTGCAACGAACATGAACATGTCAGAATTTCCATTCCAGATTTCACGGAGAATGTGACTAAAAATACAGAAAAATATCAATATTACGGTTGATGTAAAGTATATAATGATGTCCATGTTATGCACATATAAGCAAATAAACAGACAATTCAAACACAATCAAGAATGCTATATTTGCAATTGGTTTCAATCGTGACAAAGCACAACACACAAATATACATGATTATGTGATTATATGAAAGAAGGAAATATATTACAATTACACACAATACAGTACAACACATCAGACATGTGATTACAATTACATCGGATCTTTTCATCGTTTGGGTTTCCTTTTTTGAAATGATTTAAAAATCTGCACACTTAAATTTTTAATTTCCTTTTAATTTTTGCTTTAAAAAGAGTTCCTTAATTTGAACGTGCTCGGTCGATTCCAAAATTAATTTTCAATATATATTTTTCGAATGTCTTTAAATAGATCGCATTCTAAAATAAAATAGCATAAACAGAGCATTTGACTGTGTTTGGCACTACTTCTAAAGCCTAAGGTGGCTTTCATATTCGATGCTCGTCTTTAAGAGTTATCTAGATACCTGACTAAGAGGCGACAAAGCCTGTCATTCCAGGAACTAAATCCATGTGGAACACTGTGCAGGGGGGACCATCAGTACTATTTTATTGGTCCCATAATTTATCTCGTTTTTATAAATGACATCGTTTCTGAGATAAACTCCAATATTAGGTTATTTGCAGATGATACAAGCCTGCATATGATCATTAACAATACTAGTGAAATTGATAACACTGCTGTAGCAGTCAAATAACTATATTGCAAACATTTCAGAATGGGCAAGCACGTGGAGTGTTACCTTTAAATCCTCAAAGACGGAATGCGTGTATATCGTAAAAGACTCAATCTTATCCTCCCTTCTCTAATTATATTGAATTAACATATTACCGAAGTAAGTACCCATAAACACCTGGGCGTCAATCGTTCTAACGACTGTAGTTGGCATTTGCATATATATACTGACGAGATAAAGAAACGCCTCATCGAAAGTTGGCGTTAATTTCGTTACAAAGTTTAAATTTGGGTTGCAATGTCATATATGTACATGTACTCTGACCGATAAATCCAACCAACCTTAACTCGTACGATTTTATTCAGCCCATTGTTAAATTCATGTACCTGCTCACGATTTGCTCGTGCAGCCCGTGCGTGTCAACCATGTGGTTTTATCGAGTGAATTTTACACTGGTACATGTGTTAGTCGACACACAACCATATTTTCAGAGATTTTCTGACAATTATCCAGTTTCTGATAATGCCGAGGCTAAATTCCGAAGAGAGGGCCCGAGTTTTGGCTATGCTTGAATGTGGGCGAACGCAAGAACAAGTCGCTAGACGTTATAACGTCTCTCGTTCGACAATATTGCGTCTCATTCGACGTGTCAGAGTCACGGGAACGTTTGCCGATAGGCCACGTTCATGTAGACCGCGTGTAACGTCAGTACGGCAGGATAATTACATCCGTCAACGCCATCTGCGTGACAGATTTGTGACGGCTGAATCCACATCACGTTTAGTGGTAGGTAACCGTGGACGCCCTGTTAGTCGACATACAGTCAAAAATCGGCTTACAGAACGGAAAATTATCTGCCGCAGGCCCTACCGCGGTCTAGTTCTTACGCGACGTCATCGTCAACAACGTCTTATTTGGGCTCGCAACCATCGCGGTCAGGGTTGGCAGAACATAGTGTTTAGTGACGAGTCACGTTTCCACTTGTGGAACGCCGACGGACGTGAATGGAATTGTTCTTTTCTAATTTTTAATTACGGTTAACAAAATAGTGTACACTGAGTTAGAATGAGGCGTTTCTTTATCTCGTCAGTATAGTATACAAAGGAAAAAGCCTGGTCTAGAATACACATGAGAAGATTTAAACATCGATTTAGTAGGAAATCTTTGGAAGTTGTGTACCTTTTCTTATTATACTACTTTTATAATATGCAGATATCATTTTGGGTAATTGCACCAATTGCGATAAACTTGAACTTGACAGGATACAAAATGAAGTCACACGCATAGTAATGTAATCGGAACTACTGAACTAATATCTCTACAGGCTCTCTACACTGAAGAAGGGTAGGAATAACTCCAGACACATAGATTTAAACATAATTTCGTACTCGTTTATAAGATGGCCCTTGGCTTACGCCCTATCTCTCTACCATTCTCCTTTGGTTAGCACAACCTAAAATTATAGTCTAAGAAACGCCCTACGGTAACACATTCATTCGTTCTGTCAATCAATCGTGAATGGAATAAATTGCACATGAACGCACGAAATGCAGTTTCAGTTGTTTTTAATTCAGGACGTTTTTTCAAATTCCTAAATAATATCATCTAGGAAAGAGACGTGAACAAAGTACCCGTGCACACCTACGTACTAAGTGTAGTTCTCTGAACCATCATCGTTTTCTTAACAATATAGTTAATTCGCAATTATATGTGCGGAAGTATAGAAAAGACTCAGCAGTTCTTAATTTGCCCTCTTTACATCCACATACGCAATGAACTGTTACATTCAATTTCCTCTTCGGTGAATGGCCACCCTTTTTGTAATATTATCAATCAATTAATTTAACTCTTAAACATCATATGAACATTTCTTGATAGTCCCGGAGAGAAACATATATTTAAAAGCGCTACTAAGTTGTATGTAAAATAAGTAATATTTGCATGTTCATGAAACATGAAACATTTTCATGAAACAAAACATGGCCGGAGATCTTTCATTTTAGCAAGTAAAACTTTCTAATTTATATTTTAATTTACATATAGGGAATGGTTTAAAAAAGAGTATGATAATGGACCTTTGGAAACGGCCGAGCACGACACATACGAAATATTGCAGTCTCGGTTTGATTGTTCATGAGCGGTAGTGAAATATGCTAGCTACCGCTCACGCCCTCTAGCCCCGGGTTGAGCAGAACTCAATATTCATAAAATCAATAGTACAAAATAGACTGGATTCATTGTCGAACTCGATGTGAGGCTCGCTCGGCCCTTGCGATATAAGGGGTAGGAAACCAGTGTGTCCAAGTGTCGAAACTATTGTTTTATTTGCCGCCTAAGCTAGGGCTCTTTCGCATATATCATATCAAATTTATGTTAAATACATTCTAATCAGTCCCTAACATAAAATAATTCCGAGAAATTCCGAGAAATTTGACGTGAAGATGAACTAATGCATTTGCTTTATTTTTTTGTTGAAAAACATTTATTTTAACTGCAAATTGTTATGCATGCAAAGAAAGGGTCTCTATAAGGAGTTTGCTTTCGTTCCAATCCTGCTATCATTATATGTAGCATTTGTATAGAACGTCATCTTTAAAATAAAATGTAATTATTTATTTATTATCCTCAAGCCCAAGCTTTGAAAAAAGGCATTAGGTAGATATCGTTTCCACATACCTCTGTCTGATAATTCGTCTGCCCTTACATAATCACATTTAAATATTCTCTGAATGGAAGTCATCCACATCTGGTGTTTGACATTCCCAAATGACAGACAGACAGACAGCCAAAAGACAGACAGACAGACAGACAGACAGACAGACAGACAGACAGACAGACAGACAGACAGACAGACAGACAGACAGACAGACAGAAAGACAGAGAGCCAGACAGGCTAGACAGACAGACAGACAGACAGACAGAGGGCCAGACAGAGGGCCAGACAGAGAGCCAGACAGGCCAGACAGAGACCCAGACAGGCCAGACAGACAGACAGACAGACAGACAGACAGACAGACAGCCAGACAGGCCAGACAGACAGAGGGCCAGACAGAGGGCCAGACAGAGTGCCAGAGAGGCCAGACAGAGACCAAGACAGGACAGACAGACAGACAGACAGACAGACAGACAGACAGACAGACAGACAGACAGACAGACAGACAGACAGACAGACAGACAGACAGACAGACAGACAGACAGACAGACAGACAGACAGACAGACAGACTGGCTAGACATACAGGCAGACAGAGACACCGACAGGCCAGGCAGAGAGCCAGACAGAGACCCAGACAGGCCAGACAGACAGACAGACAGACAGACAGACAGACAGACAGACAGACAGACAGACAGACAGGCCAGACAGACAGACAGACAGACAGACAGAGAGCCAGACAGGCTAGACAGACAGACATAGAGACAGACAGAGGGCCAGACAGAGGGCCAGACAGAGGGCCAGACAGAGAGCCAGACAGAGAGCCAGACATGCCAGACAGACAGACAGGCCAGACAGACAGAGGGCCAGACAGAGGGCCAGACAGAGAGCCAGACAGGCCAGACAGAGACCCATACAGGACAGACAGACAGACAGACAGACCGACAGACCGACAGACAGACAGACAGACAGACAGACAGACAGACAGACAGACAGACAGACAGACAGACAGAGGGCCAGACAGACAGACAGAGGGCCAGACAGACAGACAGACAGACAGACAGACAGACAGAGGGCAAGACAGAGGGCCAGACAGAGGGCCAGACAGAGAGCAAGACTGGCCAGACAGAGACCCAGACAGGCCAGAGAGGCCAGACAGACAGACAGACAGACAGACAGGCCAGACAGACAGACAGACAGAGGGCCAGACAAAGGGCCAGACAGAGGGCCATACAGAGAGCAAGACTGGCCAGACAGGCAAGACAGACAGAGGGCCAGACAGAGGGCCAGACAGAGAGCTCGACAGGCCAGACAGAGACCCAGACAGGACAGACAGACAGACAGACAGACAGACAGACAGACAGACAGACATACAGACAGACAGACAGACAGACAGAGAGCCAGACAGGCTAGACAGACAGACATACAGACAGACAGAGGGCCAGACAGAGGGCCAGACAGAGAGCCAGACAGGCCAGACAGACAGACAGACATACAGACAGCCAGACAATCCAGACAGACAGAGGGCCAGACAGAGGGCCAGACAGAGAGCCATACAGGCCAGACAGAGACCCATACAGGACAGACAGACAGACAGACAGACAGACAGACAGA
Organism: Cyrtodaria siliqua; assembly: GCA_037043455.1. Classification (NCBI taxonomy): domain Eukaryota; kingdom Metazoa; phylum Mollusca; class Bivalvia; order Adapedonta; family Hiatellidae; genus Cyrtodaria; species Cyrtodaria siliqua. The sequence goes on from JAWPHD010009287.1 coordinate 42,106, forward strand.
CAGACAGACAGACAGACAGACAGACATACAGACAGGCTAAACAGACAGGCAGACAGAGACCCAGACAGGCCAGGCAGAGAGCCAGACAGAGACCCAGACAGGCCAGACAGACAGACAGACAGACAGACAGACAGGCCAGACAGACAGACAGAAAGACAGAGAGCCAGACAGGCTAGACAGACAGACAGACAGACAAAGGGCCAGACAGAGGGCCAGACAGAGAGCCAGACATGCCAGACAGAGAGCCAGACAGGCCAGACAGACAGACAGACAGACAAACAGCCAGACAGGCCAGACAGACAGAGGGCGAGACAGAGGGCCAGACAGAGAGCCAGACATGCCAGACAGAGACCCAGACATGACAGACAGAGAGACAGACAGACAGACAGACAGAC
>JAWPHD010009287.1:47500-87500 GCA_037043455.1 Cyrtodaria siliqua
GACACTTTATCTGCATTGCTTAGTACTGGTTCTACCCAGGAAGACATCGAGAGTGTTTCAAATAAGTTCAAAGAGCTTTCGTTACAATGGATGTAACATAAATAAGTTTAAACTAAAGAGCGAACTCACCATGCTCTATTCATGGTCATATGGACATACCGGCATCTGAGTTCCTGACACCTACACCCTCTCGCACCAGAGCTTATCACTCTGAATTTTACACACTTACCATCTTGCAGCGAAACATTTAGTGTTTTTCCCCCGTCTGTAACAGTGTCTCGTTGGAAAATCTACCAGCCTCTGTGGCTGAGGCTCCTGATTGGGTATTTTGCAAACAGGAGCTTTCCAAACCTTCATTCTAAACCCAGTCACATGCAGCTACTTGTTAGATTTCTGATGATTCTCGGTGTTATGCTGGTTGGGTGAATTACCACAGGGACCGCTACGGCAACCAGACAGGACTGATGATGAACGACAGGGCTTCCATAATAAAACAATGACAAAGCCTGAGATTTTTATAAAGTGGGATCTTAACGCCCGCGAACACAAACTTTCAACAACAAAAAAAAGTAAGGTCGCACGCTTTATTAAAATATATATACTTTTTTTTTTAAAAAAGATACCAAAAACTACCAAAATAATGTATTTATTTTATGTTAATAAACTAAATCAGATCCTATTAAAATACTAATATAACGTTAAAGTCTCACCCACTTGCCTACATTTTTTTCGGTAGGCTATCGATATCTTTTTGAAAAGCATGAAATGGAAGACTTGCCTGTGGTTCTATTAAAACAACAGTTAAAAGAAGTCTTGTTGATTTTTTTCTTTGTCATTAAAAAAATATAAAAAAATATTTGTAGCGGTAAATAAATTAAAATGACGTACTTGTTACGCACTCAGCTGTGAATAAACGGACTGACTTCTACGAATCAAGGTCAGGTCGACTCGTTAATTATCTCCTATGTTTGGAGTTTGTCCATAGTTGTAGGTCATACTACACCAATTCATTTTCCATAGGCCTACCTTATAGCTGTTAGCTCTGTACTGAGTTCCCTAATATAGGAAGCTATATTTTTTTTTATTACTTGTTTTGAAAGACCTATATTAGTTTTATCAACAAAAAAAACATACAGAAGCCATACGTTGAGTATGTTTTGGGTCGGATGGTGCTGACCCACCTACTTGCATGTAGAAACATGAGGAAAATGTAAAATATAATTCTTTCTTTGATTATGCAACACATTATGAATACATTGCACAAATGTATGATTTAACCTGTATAAGTACTCTTCAAAAGTTTTTAGCAAGATTTTTTGGTTTGTTTACCTGGACAACCAAAAAAATTAAGAGATTCTGTGTAATAGCTCCGATTCTGTGTAATAGCTCCGAATTTACCCTGGAACTTTTTCCCTGCCCGCTGATTGGTTTGTAATTGGTGTAGTAGTCTGATCTAAAGATTACAGTTACATGACTTACCTCCCCTGTTGTACGCATGCGCCATTTGCTGGATGAACTTTCAACTCAACAAAAATGGTGTAAGCGAAGGCACAAAGATGTAAGTTTTGTTATTAACAAGTCCACTGTTTAATATTCATTCCTTTATTGAGATGTAACGTAATTCAGACATTCTAAATGACCAGTCACAGGCTTCATTACGATGGTGTAATGTATTTTAAAAACTCACCGACATGAAGATTTTCGCGCCATTAAAATACAAATTCGCCCCATAAAAGAATCGCTCCTCTTAAATAATTATATCGGGCAATACGAATATAAACTTATGCAAGCAGTGCTATTCACAGGTTTGGACAGGGACGTTCAAGATTTGGGTAATGATATTATATTCTAACATTAGTTAAAGACTAGTGCCCGTTTTAAAATCGACCACTATCGCAGATGCCATTTTATGCCTTGTGAACACTAGCACCTTCACTTTACCAAACTTACATTAATTGTTATTATCGATGAAAACTCGGACAAGTTCGAACATTTAAGGCAAGCGGTCAGCAGGCGGAAGGATTTGTTTCCGTTCATTTAAAATAGAATGGTTGCATGGTCAGGACTCAGATACGGGGATGTGCAACGCGCTATATAAGTCAAAATTATCGATTTTTCAGTGCCGTAGGTATCAGTGCCGTAGGTATTTACGGCTCATCTACACAAACGGGATCGATAAGAGCCGATAATACCTATACGGCCAGTGTTGTCTTTAATTACAGACAGTGTGCGTACTTACTGACTACAGCTTAATTAAGTTTGCATGGCTTTTGCAGGCAATCACAGGGCTGTACAAATAATTTGTTTAGCCACTAGTCCGGGACTAGTCAACCTGCCAAAAGTGACTAGTCCCAAATAAATTGTGACTAGTCCCAAAAAAAGTCCCAAAAAAATTGTGACTAATCCCAAAAAATGGACACAAGTCCTGAATTCTTTCGATTTCTCAATATGTTAAAACTGCGTCTTGCATACTCCAGTCTGCGAAATAAACGCATAGTCCGAGCCCGAGGCAATAACTTTTTCGTACGGACTATCAAACTGCTACAAATACATAGTCCGATCGGACCATTAGATAAGAAATCTTTAAAACTATTTATCTGACCTGGAAATTCCATGAATATCAGGTTATCAGACGCTTCGGACTATCATTGAGTAAAAGCTAGAGTTTTTCCATCAATAATTATGAGCGTCTGCGCGAACGAGACACAACGTTAGTAATTTATTCCCTAGAGGGATATGATGAATTCGGGACAGTGCTTGACACAGACAGTCGCCCACTCGCCGGCGGCGAGTAAAACCTCTCCTAGGCGAGTGAAATTAATTATTATTTGATCTCTGCTGGCCCAAACAATATTCTTTGGGCGAGTGCATAGTTTGCTTTAATAAATAGCACCTTATTCAAAATCCTTATCTAGGCTCGCGTTAACCATTCGCCAAATCGCCAAAAGAAACCCGAACTGGCGAATGAAAATCGTAAGAAATACATATCAAATTCGCCAGACATCGGCGGCCGATGTCTGGCGAATCCAAAATTCGACCGATTTTGTCTAAAATCTCGAAAAATCCCAAATTCTAATACACAAAGTCCTTCGCTGTTTATAAGCCACTACCCCGCTGGGTGTTGTTAGCTAATTAGCGACAATCAATTTGGACTGATAAACTAATTATCGCAGTGCTTATTGAAGTCCCCTGTCAAATTGTCGGTGTGCGATAGACTCCGCCCACTGTTCCGCCTCTTGCTGTCAATCAACTGGTTTGACCCCGAGCTCAATATTATCCACATAGTTAACTGCGTTATCGAGCCGGGTAAAAAAAAACAAAAACGTGGCGCCCTCTAGCGGCCAAAATGGCTTTTCAAAACACAAAGTTTGGCAAAGTTTGCTTACAAATTAATAAGCTGGAGATGCGGCTTGCCGTCGGTGTTTTTGAACTTTACGATCACTGATAAGACTAATTAGTTGTACACACGGTAGCGTAAACTGGAACAATGGCAAGTGTGAACCGATGTTTGATCGGCTGTCTCTGAATTGGGATAATTTATGGTTGAACAATCAACATGAAAAAATACAAAAGGTGCGCTTACTCAAAATATTGGTACAATTTCAGAATGAAGTGGCTTTTATTACTTACTCTGTGCATGATATTCGTGGTGTATGTAGCATTTCTGAGTTTTGTCTCACAATGCGGCGCGATCCTTCTAGCTCATTTGGAACTCCTGTTAGTTGAACTTGTTTTATATGCCTCATCTTAGCCTTGCATTTTTAAATATATTTATTTTATTTCTATGGATGTTAGTAGGTATATTGAAATACATTTAATGAAAATAATGGTCTAATCAATAGTGACAAGAGTCTGTATTTTTATATTTTCTTATTATATGCATGCATTCATTCCGTCCTTTTTTAAATTTCAGTTGACAATTTTTAAATATTAAAATAGCATTAATCGACAGATTATTTTAATTACTCGATACTTTCCGAGATTAGTTAATATCTTTAATTAATTAAGTTAAACTGGGTTACTTCGCTATAAAATGTCCGATGTTTCTATTAATTTATCAAAAAAAATTGGGCCACCAACATTCAATTTGGGCCAGTGGGTTCAAATTTCTACTGGACCAAGCAAAAAATTTCGGCCCAGCCTTCGGCTGGCTCCTGTGTCAAGCACTGCGGGATATTGAATATCCAATCAGATTGCAAGGAAACCATATGCACTTTCATAACCGTGATTTTTACATTGCTTGTTTCCGTAAAATGTTTCGGCCTAGTCAACCTAGTAAGCAATAGCGATTCCGTGACTGTTCGGATTTTACGGAAATCAACAGAGATTTGTTTTCAACATGGCATACTTTCTCAAATTATGGAATGAAAATGCTAAGCCTGGAGAAAAAAAGAAAAAAGAGGATCAAAGATGTCACTGAATCTAAAAAATATGTAGTACTTTTTTTTAGAATTGGAGAAAGTACGCCATTTTGTGCAGTTTTGAAACTGTATGCACATATTTTGCTGATGTTTTACTGTTTTTAAAAGTGACAAATATCGGCTAAAGTAGCGGTAAATTCGGATGGTATGTATTTCGGACAACATTCGTTCTGAAACAGATGAAGTACCCTTTGTATTTCAAACTCAAAGTACCAATTATTATAGTATCTCTTATGGGTTGTTGTTAACAGGCTTTATTAATTTTAATTATAGGACAACACATTTAAAACGTATGGGGAAATGGTACTTTGGAAAGGAAGTTATTGATATATTATTTTAAGAAATCCATTTGCTTGACTGGCATTGTTTTTACAATATTTAAGCAACATTGTAGTGCCTTATAGATGCTTTAAATAGACTTTTACAACTTTAAAATGAAATTTAAGTTGGTAGGGGGTTTGAGGGTGGGGATGAGGGGGGATGTAACGTACATGTGCCTAATAAACTTAAATTATCACAGTGGGATATATAATTTAATTTTAAATTGTTTGAAAGTGCAATATATATTAAATGATGTTCATGTGTAAAAAGTGATAAAGACAAGTTCCAACCCTGCAGAATCTTAATTATAAAATAATGATTCTCGGCCTGGTGATTACCCTATCATTAATTGCCCCAAGTGGAAAAATAAAAACAACATGCCTTCAGAAATTTCTAGGGAGAACCCTGAGTATGACGAAAAAGGGTAAGTTGTTTGCAAAACAATTGGTTCAGTGGGCGCTCGTGGCGACGCCATGAAAATGATAAATTGTTTTGTAAAACTTGCCAACTACTTTCTTTCTTTTCCAACAAGTCGGTTCTTTAGTTTCGGACTATGAAATTTCCTTTCGGACTATACCATTTTCTTAGCATGATGGTCCGAAGGACTATAAGGCTAAAAACTTTTTCGTGCAGACTGATACTCATTACAATTCATTATACACAGTAAAGGAAACAGTCCTTATTTAATCTTCAGACAATTAATGTATGTTTCAGTGGTATAGATTGTAGAATGCCATTGGGTGAAACAGTAGTAACAGTAAGAATCACATCTGCATTTTTAAATTTCAATATAGATATTGTTTCATATTACAGTTCAGATAATAATTAAATGGAGAGAAAAAAAAGTCATAACTTTATATAGGTAAGGGGCTACAAATGAGATTCTTAACTTTATTACCACTTTACCTAATGCAAAAAATAAATAACATGTGAATCAATAACATTTTATTTTTACGTTTTTGCCCACTACACCAGATGATGTTGACTTCTTGATTGGCTGTGCGTCATATTCTACATTTTCCTCTTTTCATTTTTAGCTTGACTGATCAGAGATCAGCAGAGCTTATGCCGTGGTGCGGCGTCCGTCTGTCCGTCTGTCTGTCTGTCCGTAAACTTTTATTTGTAGCGACAACTCCTCTGAAACTACTGGATGGATATTCATGAAACTTAACAGAAATGTTGCCCATGAAGTCTAGTTGATCCTAGCAAAAATTCATGTTGATGTGAAATCCAAGATGGCCACCAAAGTTAAAAATAGATTTTTAAAATACAAGTTTGTACCGACTACTTGAAAACTCTAAGTGATATTGATATGGGACTTTTTCTAAAATGATCAGCATGACATGATGTTGGTCCTTGTCGAAAATCGTTTTGATTCGACGTTAAACATGGCTGCCAGCCGCCATCTTTGTTTACATAGTTATATAGTGAAAACTTGTAGCGACTACTCCTCTGAAACTACTTGGCGAATTTCATGAAACTTTACAGGAATGTTGCTCTTAATGTCTAATTGATCCTAGCAAAGGTTCAGGTCGGCCGGAAATTCAAGATGGCCGCCACAGCTAAAAATAGATTTTCAAAATACAAGTTTGTAGCGACTACTTCTTGAAAACTATAAGTGATATTGATATGGGACTTTTTCTAAAATAATCAGCATGACATGATGTTGGTCCTTGTCAAAATTCGTTTTGATTCGACGTTAAACATGGCTGCCAGCGGCCATCTTTATTTACAAAGAATTATATAGTAAAAACGTGTAGCGACTACTCCTCTCGAACTTCTTGGCGGATATTCATGAAACTTAACAGAAATGTTGCCCATGAAGTCTAGTTGATCCTAGCAAAAATTCATGTTGATGTGAAATCCAAGATGGCCACCAAAGTTAAAAATAGATTTTTAAAATACAAGTTTGTACCGACTACTTGAAAACTCTAAGTGATATTGATATGGGACTTTTTCTAAAATGATCAGCATGACATGATGTTGGTCCTTGTCGAAAATCGTTTTTATTCGACGTTAAACATGGCTGCCAGCCGCCATCTTTGTTTACATAGTTATATAGTGAAAACTTGTAGCGACTACTCCTCTGAAACTACTTGGCGAATTTCATGAAACTTTACAGGAATGTTGCTCTTAATGTCTAATTGATCCTAGCAAAGGTTCAGGTCGGCCGGAAATTCAAGATGGCCGCCACAGCTAAAAATAGATTTTCAAAATACAAGTTTGTAGCGACTACTTCTTGAAAACTATAAGTGATATTGATATGGGACTTTTTCTAAAATAATCAGCATGACATGATGTTGGTCCTTGTCAAAAATCGTTTTGATTCGACGTTAAACATGGCTGCCAGCGGCCATCTTTATTTACAAAGAATTATATAGTAAAAACGTGTAGCAACTACTCCTCTCGAACTTCTTGGCGGATTTTCATAAAACTTTACAGGAATGTTGCTCTTGATGTCTTATTGATCCAAGATGGCCACCATGGCTAAAAATAGATTTTCAAAATTCAAGTTTGTAGTGACTACTTCTTGAAAACTATAAGTGATATTGATATGGGACTTTTTCAGTATGTTATGATGTTGATCCTTGTCAAAAATTATTTTGATTTGACATTAAACATGGCCGCCAGCTGGGGTTGTTTTATGACAGGTGGCCTGTTAATTGGACAAATGTGGGATCTGGGACTGAAATCTTTCAAACAGTGACACGCCTGACTTTCTCTTTTTGTAAAATTGGACTAGTCCGGGACTCAAATCTTTGAAAAAGTGACACGCCCGACTTTGGTTTTGGACTAGTCCCGGGCGTCGGGCTATAGGATTTGTATCAGGACCCGTTTATATTACATCTGAGTCTCTGAGGCAATATAGTATGTGTACAAGTTATTGAAAAAAGAAATCATTGAATTAAAAACGAAAAACGAGAATAACAATTTATTTTAAACAAGTCTGATTTGAATCAACTACAATGGTTGATAAAGCCATGAATTGATACATGTCCGTGCTGGATGTTGTTTTTGAAGGGAAAACAACGTAAACAATAGCTCTATTTGTATCCTAATATTGGGCTGATATAAATAAGAACAATTATGTTCGTTTGACCGTATGTGGAACTGCGACAGTGACGTGATTCGACAAATTATATATACATATATATATATACACATATCATTGCTGTATTATTTCTTTTTAGGAAAAGTATTTAAACTAGCTAGCTATTTCAAATACAAGCTGAGAGATTATTCTTCATTCTATAAAGTGACTTCTGTTTTAACTTTAATAAACGAAATAAATAATATGACTGTAGGTGAAACTGCGACAATGATCATGTGACTCTGCAAATTGTACATATACATGCATAATGATACATGTAATTGAATTGAATGTTGTTTAACGGCTCATCAACACAGTATAGGTTATTTAGAGCCGCCCCAGAGAGAGAGGAAGGATACATAGGAAACCGGGAACCTGCCCTACTCTTATTATCAGTAGATTCCTATGGTTCTTTAACGTGCTCGGAGGATAGACTGATACATGGGACCGCCCGGTTTACGTCCCCATCCGACGGACGAGGCTAAGGTAAAGTGTCTTGCCCAAGAACACACCGACGGAACTCAGTGGCACCACGGAGGATTGAACCCGGGGCTTCCGGTTACAAATCCGCCGCGCTACCGACTGCGCCACGTAAGTGCATAAGTTAGCTATTCGACTTGATTTTGGCTTCAGTTGTCTTGTTTAATTAAACTATGATGGATTTAGTGGTCTGTTGTTCCATATTGCACGTCTGGCACCTTCTAATTAACACTGGTCGATACCGAATATACAGTGCGGTCGACGTGTCTGTGTCGACATTTTGTATTTTCATACAATTCACTTTTGTCACCATGTGTGCCAATAAACAGGATGTAATAATCGGTGGAATGCTTTCCGTTTGTTTTTATTACACCCTTCCACCCCTAAGTCAGAGGTGTCATACCGAATATACAAGGTGGTCGTGCGCGATATCTCGGCATATTATCCCCTTAGAAGGGCGGTAACAGACATAATTCAAAGGGTTGTTTTGTGTTCCAAATAACAGGATGTTGGTGATCGATATAATTTTTCTGTTTTATTGCACGCAAGTACCCCAAAAGTCAAACGTGTCCTACCGAATACACAGGTAAAGCATCGTAATACAATATTTCAACCAACTTCAACAGCAAAATTTGAGACGAAAACAAAGGCTATACTGAAATCCAAGGCCGTCATTCAAATCTACACAATAATGGCAATACAAAGGAAAAATTATTTTGAATATCGAACCATAAATAAAACAGGAGTTTCACTTAGAATGTGTATACATTTTTATGAAAATATAGGCGATTTTATTTATGAATTTTCAACCAAATTCAACTGCGTAATTTAAGAACAAAACAAAGGCTATACAGAAATCCAAGGCTGTCATTCAAATCTACACAATAATGGCAATACAAAAAATAATAATTTTGAATATCGAACCATAAATAAAACAGGAGTTTCACTTAGAATGTGTATACGTTTTTAGCTCGACTGATCAGAGATCAGCAGAGCTTATGCCATGGTGCGGCGTCCGTCGTCCGTCCGTCTGTCCGTCAACTTTTATTTGTAGCGACAACTCCTCTGAAACTACTGGATGGATATTCATGAAACTTTACAGAAATGTTGCCCATAAAGTTTAGTTGATCCTAGCAAAAATTTATGTTGATGTGAAATCCAAGATGGCCACCAAAGCTAAAAATAGAGTTTTAAAATACAAGTTTGTAGCGACTACTTCTTGAAAACTACAAGTGATATTGATATGGGACTTTTTCTAAAATGATCAGCATGACATGATGTTGATCCTTGTCAAAAATCGTTTTGATTCAAAGTTAAACATGGCTGCTAGCGGCCATCTTTGTTTACATAGAGTTATATAGTAAAAACTTGTAGCAACTACTCCTCTGAAACTGCTTGACGGATGTTCATGAAACTTCACAGGAATGTTGCTCTTGATGTCTAGTTGATCCTAAAAAAAATCAGGTCGGTTGGAAATTCAAGATGGCCGCCACAGCTAAAAATAGATTTAAAATAAATAAGTTTGTAGCGACAACTTCTTGAAAACTATAAATGATATTGATATTGGACTGTTTCTAAAATGATCAGCATGACATGATGTTGATCCTTGTCAAAAATCATTTTGATTTGACATTAAACATGGCTGCCAGAGGCCATCTTTGGTTACATAGAGTTATATAGTAAAAACTTGTAGCGACTACTCCTCTGAAACTGCTTGACGGATGTTCATGAAACTTCACAGGAATGTTGCTCTTGATGTCTAGTTGATCCTAGAAAAAATTCAGGTCGGGTGGAAATTCAATATGGCCGCCACAGCTAAAAATAGATTTAAAATAAATAAGTTTGTAGCGACTACTTCTTCAAAACTATAAGAAATATTGATAATGGACTTTTTCTAAAATGATCAGTATGACATGACGTTGGTCCTTGTCGATTTGATTTGACGTTTACATAGAGTTATATAATGAAAACTTGTAGCGACTACTCCTCTGAAACTAAAGGCGATTTTATTTAAGAATTTTCAACCAAATTCAACCAAATTCGACTGCGTAATTTGAGAACAAAACAAAGGCTATACAGAAATCCAAGGCCGTCATCCAAAGCTACACAATAATGGCATTAAGAAGGAATAATTACATTGAATATAGTAACGTAAATGAAAGAGAAGTTAACTTTCTAGAAATGTACATTCTCGATTTCAAGCCACAATTGGCGAAAACTGTAGAAAAAGAAAATCAACACAGCTATCGAGCGTATTTTTGTTGCTAAAACCCAAGTTATAGTATGAATTCCATCTTTTTTTTTCAATAAATTAAAAGCAATTCATGCATATTTAAATAACTAACCTCGATATTTGAAATAGATCGTGAATTAGTATGTTAATAATTCATTTGTAGGTCAGCATCAACTGATTTCAGGATAATTGATCACCTCAAATATGTCCGCCGCACTGACTGGTACCCTGTTGTTTACCGCAGAATAATCAGGGAACCAGCTTATTGGCCATTCGGCGGATAAATGGGAAATTAACAAGGGGCGTATAGGGAGTTTCAAATCCAGGGTACTTGTATATCCGTGATCCAAGCAAAAATTCATGTTGATGTGAAATCCAAGATGGCCACCAAGCTAAAAATAGATTTTAAAAAAAACAAGTTTGTGGCGACTACTTCTTGAAGACTATAAGTGATATTGATATGGGACTTTTTCTAAAATGATTAGCATGACATGATGTTGGTCCTTATGGAAAACTGTTTTGATTTGACGTTAAACATGGCTGCCAGTGGCCATCTTTGTTTACATAGAGTAATATAGTAAAAATTTGTAGCGACTACTCCTCTAAAACTACTTGACGGATTTTCCAGAAACTTCACAGTAATGTTGCTCTTGATGTCTTATTGATCCTAGCAAAATATCAGGTCGGCCGGAAATTCAAGATGGCCACAACGGCTAAAAATAGGTTTTTAAAAAACTAAGTTTGTAGCCGCTACATTTTGAAAACTGTAAGTGATATTGATATATTGGACTTTTTCTAAAATGATCAGCATGACATAATGTTGATCCTTGTCAAAAATCATTTTGATTTGACATTAAACATGACTAACAGCGGCTATCTTTGTTTACATAGAGTTATATAGTAAATACTTGTAGCGACTACTCCTCTGAAACTACTTGACGGATTTTCACAAAACTTAACGGAAATGATGCTCTGGGTGTGTACCTAGTTGATCCTAACAAAATTTCAGGTCAGCCGGAAATTCAAGATGGCCACCATGGCTAAAAATAGATTTTTAAAAAACAAATTTGTAGCGACTACTTCTTGAAAACTATAAGTGATATTGATATGGGACTTTTTCTAAAATGGTCAGCATGACATGATGTTTGTCCTTGTTGAAAATTATTTTGATTCGACATTAAACATGGTTATTAAATGATTATGAAATAAAATTTCTTGAGTTGCCAGTGGCCATCTTTGTTTACATAGAGTTATATATAAAAACTTGTAACGACTACTCTGAAACTACTTGATAGATTTTTCATGAAACTTCACAGGAATGCTGATCTAGCTTTCAGAACCTGCCAGTAGAGCTTCAAGGTCATTGACCTCTTGTTGTGGTTTCTGCTCATGCCAGCAAACAATGCCAGCCAGATCACAACTATAATGTGGCTATTTATGCTATTTATACTCCAATCTTGATGAAACTTGGGGACAATGTTTACGGCAACCCTATCTCATCCAGGCTTGATGACCAGCCAGATAACACCTATAATGCTGGAGTTATGGATCTTTGATTTAGTGCTGAAGTGACCTGATACATAAACCTTCTCTTTGCTTCATTTTGATCATGTTTATTATAAAGCTAATATGTGTTGATGGTGATGATATTTGATATATTAATACAATAACAGCTTGTAATAATGCATTTTGTTTAACAGATGAAGACGGTGCATTCTTTTTAATCAAATGAGGATTTCAAGGAGTTTTTGGTGAATTTTATTTCAAAATGACATATATAACTTCAAAACATGTGTTCAAACAAGAAACCTAGGGAAATCAGGCATGTAGATGATTGTTGTCTTGCCTTTTAAAAGAAAAAAAGAGACATCTAAGGTTTCGCTTTTCCGGCGGCAAAGACGTCAACGTTCAAGTTTTGCGTTTAGGTCATTTTCTCACAAAGTGTATGCGCTAGACCTTTCAAACTTTGCTTTTAGTTGTATCTTGAGTGGTACATCGCAACGTGACAAAGCAAATGTGGCAATGACCTTGACCCTCAAAGCAAAGGGCAGATAACTTAATAATTTTACCTTCTACTTTTGCGTTGCCGTCAATTTCGCGCAAACTGTATGCACTACACCTTTCAAACTTTGTTTATAGTTGTATCTTGGGTGGTACATCGTAACGTGACAAAGCAAATGTGGGAGTGACCTTGACCCTCCAAGCAAAGGGCAGATAACCTTATAGTTTTTACCCTCAACTTTTGCGTTTAGGTCACTTTTTCACAAACTGTATACACTAGACCTTTCAAACTTTGCTTATAGTTGTATCTTGAGTGGTACATTGCAACATGACAAAGCAAATGTGGATGTGACCTTGACCGTCCAAGCAAGGGGCAGATAACTTTATATTTTTATCTTCAACTATTGCGTTTAGGTCACTTTCTCGCAAACTGAATGCACTACACCTTTCAAACTTTATTTATAGTTGTATCTTGGGTCGTACATCACAATGTGACAAAGCAAATGTGGATGTGACCTTGACCCTCCAGGCAAAGGGCAGATAGATAACCTTATAATTTTTACCTTCAACTTTTGTGTTTAGGTCACTTTTTCACAGACTGTATGCACTAGACATTTCAAACTTTGCTTATAGTTGTATCTTGAGTATTACATTGCAACCTGACAAAGCAAATGTGGATGGGACCTTGAACCTCCCAGCAAGGGGCAGATAAAAAATTTACCCTCAACATTAGCGTTTATGTCACTTTCTCACAAACTTTATGCATTACACCATTCAAATTTCACTTATAGTTGTTTCTTGGGTAGTACTTCACAATGTGTCAAAGTGCAAATGTGGATGTTAAGCAAAGGGCAGATAACTTTAATTGCTACATTAACATCACTTTCTCATGAACTATAATTATGCACTAGATGCTTTAAACCTAGTTTATAGCTTAATCTTTGGAAGACAAAACTTTTATTTTGACATAGTTGTGTCTTGGGTAGTGCATCTTTTTGGATGCATGAATTTCATCTATGACCTTCACCTATTTTTTGGAGCTAATGATTTTTAGCTCGACTGATCAGAGATCAGCAGAGCTTATGACGTGGTGCGGCGTCCGTCGTCCGTCTGTCTGTCCGTCTGACCGTAAACTTTTTTTTGTAGCGACTACTCCTCTGAAACTACTGAATGGATTTTCATGAAACTTTACAGAAATGTTGCCCATGAAGTCTAGTTGATCCTAGCAAAAATTCATGTTGATATGAAATACAAGATGGCCGCCAGATCTAAAAAATAGATTTTAGCTCTACTGGCCAAGGGCCAGCAGAGCTTATGGGATGGTGTGTTGTCCGTCTTCCGTCTTCCGTCGTCCGTCGTCCGTCCGTTAACTTTTGCTTGTGTACACTCTAGAGGCCACATTTCTGATGCAATCATCATGAAACTTTGTCAGAATGTTTGTCTCAATGAAATCTCTGTCAAGTTCGAAAATGGGTCATGTGGGGTCAAAAACTAGGTCACTAGGTCAAATATTGGAAAAACCTTGTGTACACTCTAGAAGCCGTATTTCTGACCCAATCTTGATGAAACTTTGTCAAAATGTTTGTCTTAGTTATATCTTGGTCAAGTTCATAAATGGGTCACATGGTGTTAAAAACTAGGTCACTAGGTCAAACTTTGGAAAAACCGTGTGTACACTCTAGAGGCCATATTTATGACCTGATCTTGATGAAACTTTGTCAAATGTTTGTCTTAATGAAATCTCGGTCAAGTTCAAAAATGGGTGATGTGGGGTCAAAAACTAGGACACTAGGTCAAATACTTGAAAAAACTTGTGTACACTCTAGAGGTCATATTTGTTACCCAATCTTGATGAATCTTTGTCAAATTGTTTATCTTAATTATATCTTGATCAAGTTCGAAAATGGGTCACATGAAATTAAAAACTAGGTCACTAGGTCAAATATTGGAAAAACCTTGTGTACACTCTAGAGGCCATATTTTTGACCCGAGCTTGATGCAACTTTGTCAGAATGTTTATCTTAATTGTTTGTCTCAATGAAATCTCGGTCAAGTTCGAAAATGGGTCATGTGGGGTCAAAAACTAGGTCACTAGGTCAAATATTGGAAAAACCTTGTGTACACTCTAGAGGCCATATTTTTGACCCGAGCTTGATGCAACTTTGTCAGAATGTTTATCTTAATTGTTTGTCTCAATGAAATCTCGGTCAAGTTCGAAAATGGGTCATGTGGGGTCAAAAACTAGGTCACTAGGTCAAATATTGGAAAAACCTTGTGTACACTCTAGAGGCCATATTTTTGACCCGAGCTTGATGTAACTTTGTCAGAATGTTTGTCTTAATTACATCTTGGTCAAGTCTGAAAATGGGTCACATGGGGTTAAAAACTAATTCACTAGGTCAAATACTTGAAAAACCTTGTGTACACTCTAGAAGCCGTATTTCTGACCCAATCTTGAGACACTTTGTCAAAATGTTTGTCTTAATTATATCTTGGTCAAGTTCAAAAATGGGTCACATGGTTTAAAAACTAGGTCACTAGGTCAAACTTTGGAAAAACCGTGTGTACACTCTAGAGGCCATATTTTTGACCCGATCTTGATCAAACTTTGTCAGCATGTTTGTCTCAATGAAAACTCGGTCAAGTTCAAAAATGGGTCATGTGGGGTCAAAAACTAGGTCACTAGGTCAAATACTTGAAAAAATTTGTGTACACTCTAGATGTCATATTTGTTATCCAATCTTGATGAAATTTTGTCAAATTGTTTATCTGAATTATATCTTGATCAAGTTCGGAAATGGGTCACATGAAGTTAAAAACTAGGTCACTAGGTCAAATATTGGAAAATCCTTGTGTACACTCTAGAGGCCATATTTTTGACCCAAGCTTAATGCAACTTTGTCAGAATGTTTGTCTTAAATATATCTTCGTCAAGTTTGAAAATGGGTCACATGGGGTTAAAAACTAGGTCACTAGGTCAAATATTGGAAAAACCTTGTGTACACTCTTTGTCAAAATGTTTGTCTTAATTATATCTTGGTCAAGTTCAAAAATGGGTCACATGGTGTTAAAAACTAGGTCACTAGGTCAAACTTTGGAAAAAACTCTCAAGGCCATATTTTTGACCCGATCTTGATGCAATTTTGTCAGAATATTTGTCTCAATAATAGCTTGCTAAAGTTCGAAAATGGGTCACACAGGGTCACACAGGGTCAAAAACTAGGTCACTAGTACACTCTAGAGGCCATATTTCTGACCCGATCTTGATGAAACTTTGTCGAAATGTTGTCTTAATTATATTTTGGTCAAGATCGAAAATGGGTCCCATGGGGTCAAAAACTAGGTCACTAGGTCAAATACTCGAAAAACCTTGTGTACACTCTAGACACCATGTAGTACGACTCGATTCGTCAATGGTATAACAGCCAGTAGAGCGTTTACAGGCCCCCTTGGGCCTCTTGTTTAAAAAAGAAGTTTGTAGCGACTACTTCTTGAAAACTATAAGTGATATTGATATGGGACTTCTTCTAAAATGATCAGCATGACATGATGTTGGTCCTTGTCGAAAATCGTTTTGATTCGACGTTAAACACGGGTGCCAGCGGCCATCTTTGTTTACATAGAGTTATATAATGAAAACTTGTACCGACTACTTCTCTGAAACTACTTGACGGATTTTCATGAAACTTCACAGGAATGTTGCTCTTGATGTCTAATTGATCCTAGCAAAATTTCAGGTTGGCCGGAAATTCAAGATGGCCGCAACGGCTAAAAATAGATTTAAAATAAATAAGTTAGTAGCGACTACTTCTTCAAAACTATAAGAAATATTGATATGGGACTTTTTCTAAAATGATCAGTATGACATGATGTTGGTCCGTGTCGAAAATCGATTTGATTTGACGTTTACATAGAGTTATATAATGAAAACTTGTAGCGACTACTCCTCTGAAACTAAAGGCGATTTTATTTAAGAATGTTCAACCAAATTCAACCAAATTCGACTGCGTAATTTGAGAACAAAACAATTGCTATACAGAAATCCAAGGCCGTCATCCAAAGCTACACAATAATGGCATTAAGAAGGAATAATTACATTAAATATCGTTTTCAAAATACAAGTTTGTAGCGACTACTTCTTCAAAACTATAAGTGATATTGATATGGGACTTTTTCTAAAATGATCAGTATGACATGATGTTGGTCCGTGTCGAAAATCGATTTGATTTGACGTTTACATAGAGTTATATAATGAAAACTTGTAGCGACTACTCCTCTGAAACTAAAGGCGATTTTATTTAAGAATGTTCAACCAAATTCAACCAAATTCGACTGCGTAATTTGAGAACAAAACAATTGCTATACAGAAATCCAAGGCCGTCATCCAAAGCTACACAATAATGGCATTAAGAAGGAATAATTACATTAAATATCGTTTTCAAAATACAAGTTTGTAGCGACTACTTCTTGAAAACTATAAGTGATATTGATATGGGACTTTTTCTAAAATGATCAACATGACATGATGGTTATCAGAATCAAACATTATTTTGATTCGACGTTAAACATGGCTGCCAGTGGCCATCTTTGTTTACATAGAGTTATATGATGAAAACTTGTAGCGACTACTCCTCTGAAACTACTTGACGGAGTTTCATGAAACTTCACAGGAATGTTGCTCTTGATGTCTAATTGATCCTAGGAAAATTTCAGGTCGGCCGGAAATTCAAGATGGCTGCCATGGCTAAAAATAGATTTTCAAAATACAAGTTTGTAGCGACTACTTCTTGAAAACTTTAAGTGATATTGATATGGGACTTTTTCTAAAATGATCAGCATGACATGATGTTAGTCCTTGTCAAAAATCGTTTTGATTCGATGTTAAACATGGCTGTCAGCGGCCATCTTTGTTTACATAGAGTTCTATAAGGAAAACTTGTTGCGTCTATTCCTCTGAAACTACTTGAAGGATTTTCATGAAACTTCACAGGAATGTTGCTCTTGATATCTAATTGATCCAAGCAAAATTTCAGGTCGGCCGGAAAATTAAGATGGCCGCCACGGCTAAAAATAGTCTGTAGCGACTACTTCCTGAAATCAAAATCAATCAGTAGAGCTTCAAGGTCATTGACCTCTTGTTTTATTTTTTTATTTTATTTTTTATAGAATGGCATTTTTAAGGTCTCACTAAACAGTTAATTCACTTGCCAGGAGCTTAAAAAAAAATCTGTGTTATTCGGTTCTTGTTTATTTCTTAAAATGCGCAAATATTTTCTCTTTTTTTGTTGCAGGTGACACGAATGGGACAAGTTCATGATTTCATACAGGTTAGGATATGCCTGAGTGTTTCTGAGCCCAGATCTGAGAATCTAATACTGGGTAGTGATACATTTGAAAATGTCAGTGAAATGGACAAATTAAAGAGGGTCTCTTCAAACTATTGATATAAAAAAAAAGCAAATTGGTCAACCCAGTGTTTTTTGCTGGATATTTCGCGCAAGAGACATCAAGTTTCACAAAGAAAATATTTTTAAGAAAATTCGTTAAGTTCTACAGTGGTCCAGAGGGGTCCTGCTACATATGCAGAGCTATGTAAAATTAACTGTGTTGTGAGACGTTTAACCAAACCTCATCCAGTCCAGCAGACGCTTACTCAAATAGCAGCTGATTGATGCAGATTTGTGTTTTCTGAAAAAACAGCATTCAAAATGGAAACCAGTGAGTTTGAGGATTGTAAAATGGCATCAAGTGTGGATTTTAGCAAGTATTTAATGATTTTACAGTGTAAAATGGACTATGGTGTAAGACATTCGGACTGTATGCGGTACAACAACAAGCACCTTGGTTGGAGTAATGCATAAGAAGTGTGGTTACTTTCAATAAATGGGAGACAATCCATTCAACTCGAAACAACACACACTTATTTGAACGTTTCCGCACACATGGCAACATATGTTTATGTAAAGAGTGTCTCGGGTTTGCTTCGAAACCTTCATGTGAGCTTCCTTGTAATAATAGTTTGGTGTCCGAGATATGACCAGCAGAGCTTGGAACCACATCCTTCAAACTGTGAGAGAAACAGATGTCTTCACACAGCACCGAATCTATACATGGGACTTGGACAGTATCTAGACAGCATGCTTGAGGTAATTATAAGTACTGTTGCTGTAATCAAGTAATGTATCACATTATAATCATACCCCACCCACTTCAAATGTACAGCATTCATTCGTAATAACTAATCGTACTAAAGTCTATTATTTTTCACTCGTCAAGATTGTCGGTCGCATACAGCCTCACATAAAGTAACCTTACGTTAAGTAATTTATTTTTCACTTTGTCAAGAATGTCAGTTGCTTACAACCTCACGTAAAGTGACCTAATACGTGAAAATAATTCCTTCATCACTTGTCAAGAATTTCGGTCGCAAAATATCTGACATTAAAAAACCTTGCGTTGCATAAAATAACTTGTTTGTAACTTGTCTAGAAACTCGGTCGCTTTCAGCTTTATACAACCTTACGTGAAATAACATTACGTAAAATAATGTAAATTTGTCGCTCGTCAAGAATGTTGGTCACATAGCACAGTCAGCATAGCATACAGCCTTGTGTAAAATAACCTTACGTAAAATAATTTATTTCTCACTCGTTAAATAGATCTATGTCGGTCGCATACTGCCTTGCATAAAAAAGCTTAAGTAAAATAATTTATTTGTCACTTGTCAAGATTGTCGGTTGCATACAACCTCATGTAAAATTTATTACTTTACGTAAAAGCAGGGCAGGATTTTTTTTTAATAGCCTACTCATCCTGTAGGACTAGTGGATTGGAAATCTTACTCGTCCTTCAAAAAATCTACTTATCCTACAAAAAACAAGTTATATAATGATATGTGTTTATTAACTAAAACCAACACTCAGGAACAGGATAATTGTATGGTATCTAATTTAATATGGAAATATTTGCATTGTCTTACTTATTTTTTTAGTTTGTTATTATTTTTCCCTTTTGTCTTAACCACACAAACACACACACACACACATTTGATATTATAAATAAAAACATAACACCATTTTATACTCGTAAACTATATTGCCTTTATTACACAGACGATGGTTTATTACTTTACTCGATTAAAATACATTTGCAGAACATATTCGTATTATAGCACATTGGATTGTAACACTAGTACCAACCGAGTTTATCCTTGTATCCAGTAAACCAGTCTAGATTTTGTTACTCGATTATTAGCCAATCAAAATTCGTCTTATACTCTTTTGTTTTCGCCCGGACTTCGAAATCGCGGTAAACATCCGGTTTTGATTTTAACAGCGCAAATATCGTATTTCTAGCTAGACACGCGATTTAAGCTAGAAAAAAATAATAAGCTCATCAAATTTTTCACTCGTCCAACAGGACAACCAGACAGGAAAACTTACTCGTCCTGCACGAGGTATCACTCGTCATCACGAGCGGACGAGTGGATTTTTCCTGCCCTGAAAAGAATTTATTTTTCAAAAATGTCGGTCGAGTACGCTTGTCTTCTCACATCGTTTCTTGACATTCTGTAAAAGCGTTTTGTTGCAATTTTGTGTCAGTTGTCGAGAATGTGTGAAACTGTTGTACTGAATTTAGTTAATTTCAGATGAATATATTATTAAAGTATAAATTCTCAGTGTTGACTTTACTTGACTTGGTTTGACTGACTATTGACTTGACTAGACTTGATTTGACTGACTCAGCTGCACACCCTACATAATTTGTTTATGATTTCTCACCAAAACTTGACTTGACTTATACTTGACTTGACTTGAACTTGACTAGAACTTGACTTTACATGAACTTTACATGAATGTGTGAAACTATTGCAGAGCTCCAGATAAGGTGCGTATTTGCGTAAATACGCAAATAAAATGGTAGAAAAAGCAATATAAATACAAAACCATGCGTATCATAACGCAAAAGAAATGTCTGATACGCAATTCCTCGCAAATTGCTAGCGTATTTTGCAATTTTTCATTTCTAATCGATCGCGTATTTGCCCAGAGTTCTCACAATATCTCCAAACAAAATCAAATATAGGTAAAAAACCGAAACTGCCGAGTGAATAGACTGGTTCCGAAATTCAGTTTAAATTGTGCGCTCGGCGATCTTAATCAAGCGTCGGTTAAAAATGTCGGCGAATGTAAACAAATGCGGACGGATAAAAACACCGCAAAAAAACACAAATAAATACATTTAGTAACTATTTTGACCACAGTAAGTCAACGGAGGCAAAACAAATTTCAAAAATAATGTTAGATGACGTACTTTTCAATGTTGTCCACGATTCACAAGGCATCAAGATTACATATGACAGTATGCACACAACATAATGATAAAAGTGATAAAACATGTTTGATTATGTGTTTTATTTGTTGTAAGTTAATTTTTCAAGGAGATACTCAAATGAAAACATCCGGGTAGGATAAAAATACCCAATTGAAAAATAAATGATGGGGGTAAATTCTTTGTTTTACCCAATTGCAAAATGCGAATACCCAATTAAAATAAAAACAATGGAGTAAAAATACTCAATGTCCAAATCCTTATCTGGAGCTCTGAATTATATTTAGAAAATACCCAATTAAATGAAAATCAGTGGGTATCCGGAAAAAAAATACCCAATTAAAATTCAAAATACCCATTTTTTAAAAAAACAGTGGGTATTTACCCAATTGATGCAATAGTTATCTGTTTCTCTGCTATTGTATTAAATTATTTAATTTTCGGATCAATATACTAAGTAAATTGTATATGGATACATTTTCACTTCGGTCTTGACTTGGCTTGACTTGACTATTGTTTGACTCGACTAGACTATAATTAACTAGACTTGCCTTGACTAGACTGATTCAGCTGCTGAAAGTCTGCATTACTTGTTTATGACTTGACTCACCATAACTTCTTTATTACTTGACTCAACATAACTTGACTGAACTTGACTTGACTTGACCTACACACATTATGATTTAAATATGAAACACATTTTAGGTAAAGAAAACATACTGCTCAATGTAGAAATAACAATACTTATAATTATTTTACTAAAGAAGGAGTTATTAAAGATACACCTTTGTCGTCTCTATGCAATCCTATACATTTTCGAATTGCCTAGATCTCAATTTGTCGAATCCAGACGTTGTCATACTTCAGGGTTCTCAATAGATTTTAAAAGTGAAGAGTCATATGACCCTTGACTAAAATACCAAGGGTCAAAATTGAAATGTCAAAAGTCAAATATAAATCAAACAAATCGAAGCGCCGTTTTATAAAACATCCTTTAATAACTTTAATTTTAGTGAATTCTGTAAATATTTTATTGCCGAGAAAGGTGTGCAAGGATGTACATTTGAACTTAAAAAACTACTATTCCATTTTACAATAATGTGTCATTATGTCAAAGATTCAAAGTTATGTAAGGCTTTTTAATAAATTGGGCACATTTGTTAATATTATAAATTATAAGTTATTGTGTTACCGGTATTATATATTATAAGTTATTGGTGTTGTTATAAGACAAGCTCTCTTGTTTTCTGCTTCTTCGGGGTCAGACAGTGCAACCTCAGACAGTGCACCCTCAGACAGTGCATCCCAAACAGGCCGTTTCGTAGACTGCGATGACATAAACGAAAATATACTTCTTTGCGCTACTTTAAGTCCGTTACTCGATAGCACAAAAATAGTACGTAAACACAAAATATCACAATGCGTAATGTCCGGCAAGTTTTGAGTGAACGATAACCCAGGTTTAAAAACGCTCTGTTTATGTACATTTCGCCGATTTATAAATATTTAAATTATCCTCGTTAAAACGATATTTCTTTGTTCTTTAAAACGTGCGTAAAACAAAATTAACACAAATAAACAAACAAACACAAATAAAGTCAATTTTATTTTCGCCGATTTTATCTTTTCACATGCTTGACCGTTAGCATTTGTTTTATCTCAGTGCGGTCTAATTAACCGGTAATCAATCAGAAGCCGGTAGCAATCAATTAAACAGGTAATCCAATCAAGTCATAATTGTCTCCACCCGCAAAAAGTATCATAAACTTCAAAGATAATCGTAAAATTATTAACACAATAGCAGCGATTAGATTACACAGTGACACCATTTACAGACAGGTTATTTCCGCCTCTGTGCCACAAGCTGAGACAGCAGCGAATTTGATTAGTTGAGAGGCGATCAAGGTCGTCAGGCAAGGTGTCAATCATTGTTATGCAGCGCGTGTTCATTGTTTGGATGGGACTATCGAAAATAGGTACATGTGTATTGGATTGATGCTTGGAAGCAAATACACCCGTGTCATAAAAACGCACAGGTGGTAAATTAGCTGCGTCAGAATTGGGTCAAATTGAATTTCCATGCGTCAAAACGCGTGTGTGCGCGTCTATTGAGAACCCTGATACTTTATGCTATAATTTCACAAATAGTTGCCCGATGTGGTCAAATGAAGCCATTTCATGTAGGGCTTTAATGTAAGTTTCTTCAGAAAAGATTTTCGTCGCATGTCGCGGAACATTTTTTCCTTCAACAAATGCACATAAATTTTATATCGGCAAACTGTAAGCTCCATTGTTTTTAGTTGTTAAAATGTTTATAAACTTTCATTTAAGCATCATTTATCGTTTATTTTTAAGTCCTGCCCCCGTTAGACGAGAGACATGTATGTGAATCTGCGGATTTCTTGTTTCAAAAGTTGCTAAAAGGGTCACACTTTCTTTTTATCTATTTAAAACATGAAAAGCATGGAAAATACTCCCAATTGGCCAGTGTCTTAATAGCCCACTGTCAGAGTGGTCTAATGCTGAAGCTCGCAGTAGCATCTGAATTCCACTGCTACCACATAAGATTGAGTCTCAGAGGATGTTTATTATTTTATGTGGGAAAAACAACCTCTTGGTCATGATGGTAAAGACGCTGCATTTGAAACCTTCTTGCCTCTCACCGCTACCGGCTCGAATCCCACTGGGAGCTCAGCTTGTCAATTAATAAAGAGTAGATTCTTACTGATGGCGGGAGGAGTGCAGTACTGGTTGTACGCAGGAAAAGGTGAGTGCTCTGCCTTCACCACACAGAAATCGATCATCATATATAGCCTAAAATGGGCTGAAAATGACGTTAAACACCATTCAATCAACCGGTTATGTGGGAATGTTTGCAATTTTCTTGCAGAAGTTCTATTCATGTGTCCGGATTCAGGTACATGCATCCGAGGTCTTCCCCCACCTTTAAGTTATCTGTTCTAATACGCCTATATGACCTAAGTTTGTATAAAACAGTTCTCTGTCCTAATACTTCCAATATGACCTATAAAACGTAATTAAAAATGAGGAAGCATGGCAATGAGTTCAGACAAATTTTAAAAATTCAGATGAGTTGTGTTGAAAATCACAATGAAAACAAAGGACCGTTTATTTATTGGAAAATTACTTTCTTTTTTGTTCAGACTCCAGCATATACAGATTTTTGTTCAGGGATTTATCTGTTCTAAATCTACATGTGGTGGTCAGAACCCTTGCCCATCTCTGTAAATCTGCCAGTGACAAGATCCAGTGATTTCCCCTACAAAAATAACGAGCTTATATTTTAGATATTTAACGAGCTCGCCACGAGCTAGTTACGACCTCGTAACAAGCACGGATTTGGAACGATTACGAGCACGTGACGAGCACGTGACGAGCTCGTCACACGCATTTCACGAGCTCCATACTATGTTAGCCACAAGCTTGTAGTATGCGCACGCTGAGCTCGTGACGAGCACGCCGCGAGCTCGTGACGAGCACGCGCGAGCTCGTGACAAGCACGCGCGAGCTCTGCCATGAGCTCGTCGCGAGCTTGTGACGAGCATGCGCGAGCTCGTGACAAGCACACGCGAGCTCACTGCGGGCTTTACCATGAGCTCGTCGCGAGCTTGTGACAAGCACGTCGCGGGCTTTGCCAGAAGCTCGTAGTGAGCTTTGCCAGGAGCTCGTCGCGAACTCATGGCGAACTCACCGCGAGCTACCTATTGGAATTTTGCACGCATTTAATTGTATATATAGATGCTACCATATAGGTAGTATGGGATATGCCTGCATTAGGTAAGACTATCATTGCAACGATTATAGGACCATTGGATATTGCTAGGATTTCTCTCTACAAAAACATAAAGCAGAAACAATATAAGATCTCTTTGGACTTGCATTGCTGGTGACAATGATAATAAAATATTCATATTTTATATTTTATTTTTAATAAAATAAATTTTACAGCAACCTATTTGACACCGGCTTATACAAAGTTTTCTTGATATGTTGTGTTTAAACTTAATTATTCTTTTAGAAAAAAATATATTTAAAATTAATCGGATGTTCTTACAGGTTGAATTTGCATCATTTCAACATCTGCCCAATAACATAAATATGATCGATTTAAGCTTAAACCATTTTACAATCATTAAAATAAAAAACACTACAAAATAATGTACTTATAGTGCATATAACCATATGAAAAAATCCTAAATCTTGGTTCCCGGTAATGTGTTCATCCTGTGTTTCTTGGTTCATGCTAAGGTCTGACATATTCTGAAAGAAAATACACAGATCATATTCCTATTTACAATATACTTTAAGATTAAAAATAAAAGGCAAATCTAGAATTTAAAGGTGGATAAAATATGACAATTAGCCAAGTGCTGCTAAGTGCTAGCCTAAATGTAATGTGGCCAATCTACTTTTTCAACATATTTTTTAAAAAGGAGAGCAGAATTATCAGATAAGATTAGTTGCTCTTATTATTGATTTCAATTTGGAACAGTTAACTAGTTATCAGAGAATTAGTAGCTTAATGTCTACTGCAATTCCGAAATGTATATACTGTAAGTCTAACCAAAGATACATGGGAAACTTACTTTTACATGCAAAATATGGAACATGTTTCCTCCAAGACTTCATCTCCTGGTTTGTCTGGTACCAGCCCCTCATGGCCCCTAATGAAAGCAGTCTCTTTCAGTTCTAAAAAAGTATTTTTAAGTTTATTACAAGTGAGTTTAAATCACTGTCATGTGAAAACATATACAAGTCATGTTTAAGAACAATTAAGTCATATTTATGAGTTGTTTATATCATCTGTTTTAAAGAGGTTTGGATAAATCTCTTCTTCACCATGGGTGTCCATAACAGCGGAAATAGGCCAAATGATTATAGGAAGATGTTGACATCTGCTTCAGCAGCTTTTAAAATAGTCAAACTTTCCAAAATATAATGAACAATAAGTCTAAGCTTTCTACTTTCAAATAAATATAAAATTAATTCACTGGCAATCTGAGACATTTCACAATCTTTGATGAACATTACTTGTATTGATAATTTGAAGTAGATTAGTACATACCTGACTGTAAACATCACATTTCATTCTACTCAGTACTGTAGTCAGGCTTCTGTCTTATTTATTATCCTTCAGTAAAATATAGCCAGTCACTTGTATCCAACAGAATCAAGAGTTTCAATACAAATGATTTCACAATTTAGTACTTCATTAAATAAGATAATAAACAAATACATGTGCCCAACATGATGAGAAATATTCAAAATGGCCAGTATTTTGTTTAACCAATCAACTCTCTTCAGATCAGGGGTAACATTAAGGTTAATTCAGAGTATATTATGCTAAATGTACCACTAATGTATGGCCAATAGATGGACATAATCCTCTTATCACCTTACATCTGGCAATGATTCTCTTGGGAATTTATCCCTGACTTGCCAATACAAAGGGCTACATTAAGACCATTCTGTCTTTCAGTATTTTAGAAATCTGGTAAGATCCCAGTGCATGACTGTATCTGATACACATGTTCATTGTGTTTATTATACTGGTGTTTGAACATCATTTGACTGTGTAGCCAATTTAAAGAAAACAGTGATCAATTAATTATATTCTTATAATCAATGTTCAATCAATGTTTCTTTTTTAATTTTATTAATGGTTGTTGTTCTCACTGCTGATGCCTAATGGTTGTTGTTCTCACTGCTGATGCCACAGTAGTGCAGCAGCAGTAGTAGTAGTATTAGTAACAGCAGTAGTAGTAGTAGAAGTAGTACATGTAGTAGTAACAGCAGTAGCAGCAGAAACAACATGCGTAGTAGTAGAGCAGCAGTAGTAGTAGTAACAGCAGTAGTAGTAGAAATAGTGCATGTAGTAGTAACAGCAGTAGCAGCCGCATCATCAACAGCAGCAGTACTAGTAGAAGTGGGAATATAGAGTAGAGCAGCAACAGTAAGTAGGAGTAATAGCAGTAGTGGTACAAGTAGTGCATGTAGTAGTAACACCAGTAGCAGCAGCAACAACAGCAGTAGTAGTAGTAGTAGAAGTATTAGAAGTAGAGCAAGCAGCAACATCAGTAGTAATAGTAGTAGAGCAGCAGTAGTAGTAGTAGAAGTAATACATGTAGTAGTAACAGCAGTAGTAGCAGCAACAACATCAGCAGTAGTAGGGCAGCAGTAGTAACAACAATATTAGTAGAAGTTAGTGCATGTAGTAGTAACAGCAGTAGCAGCAGCAACAACATCAGTACTACTAGAAGTAGGAATAGTAGAGCAGCAACAGTAGCAGTAGAAACAGCAGGAGTGGTTGAAGTAATTCATGTAGTAGTAACACCAGTAGCAGCAGCAACAGTAGCAGTAGTAGTAGATATATTAGAAGTAGAGCAGCAGCAGTAGTAGTAGTAGTAAAGCAGTAGTAGTAGAAGTAGTGTATGTAGTAGTAACAGCAGTAGCAACAACAGCAGTAGTATTATAGCAGCAGTAGTAGTAGTAATAGTAACAGCAGTAGTTGTAGAAGTAGTACATGTAGTAGTAACAGCAGTATCACAGCAACTACAGCAGTAGTAGAAGTAGTAGTAGTAGAGCAGCATCAACAGCAGCAG
Organism: Cyrtodaria siliqua; assembly: GCA_037043455.1. Lineage (NCBI taxonomy): Eukaryota > Metazoa > Mollusca > Bivalvia > Adapedonta > Hiatellidae > Cyrtodaria > Cyrtodaria siliqua. Next base: position 75,002 of record JAWPHD010009287.1, read on the forward strand.
TAGTAGTAGTAACAGAAGTAGTAGTAGAAGTAGTACATGATTGTAGTAGTAACAGCAGTATCAGCAGCAACTAAATCGGTAGTAGTACTAGTATTAGAGCAGCAATAGCAGTAGTAGTAGTAGGAGTAGCGCTTGTAGTAGTAACAGCAGTAGCAGCAGTAGCAGCAGCAACAACAGTAGTAGTAGTAGTAGTGGAGCAACAGTAGTAGTAGTAACAGCATCAGTAGTAGAAGTAGTACATGTAGTATATATAGTAACAGCAGCAGCAGTTTCTATTGTTGTTGTAGTAGAAGTAGTAGTAGTAGTGGTAGTAGAAGTAGTAAATAAGTCCAAAGTATACCAATCCTTTTCCAATTGTGAAAACCTTGGAAAACATTGGACTTTTTTTTCTGGTCAAGAATTTAAGTCCAAGCTTTTCCAAGCTTTTCCGAAGTATGCTGATGGGCAGAGAGTAGAAGTCCAAAGAAATTCAATGTTTATGCACAGGGAAAAACATTGGATTTTGATGGATTTCAAATCCAATGTTTTCCAAACTTTCTCCAAAAAAAAATCTTGAGAATTCCATGGAATTTCTAGGAGTTTTCATTCCAAGGAAATCCAATGTTTTTCCAAAAGAGAAAACATTGAGCTTCCTTGGAATTCTAAAGAATTCTTAAGAATGAAAAAATGCTTGGATTTATTTCATTACTTTCCCGGTGCAATTATATAACAATTATAATTATATTAATAATTATTATTTATATGTATATATACATATACATATAAATATTAACCCTTAATTATATAAACACATGAGCTTAAATTTGTGCTTTTTGGCTTATATAGCGAGCATGGCGCGAGCTCGTAAAAACAACTAGCTTGCACGAGCTTGCACGATTTTCCCTTCAGATAAAATGAGGTAAAAATTTATACGATCTCCTGCGAGCACGCGATGAGCACCATGTCTGTAAATAAGATCGCAAGTAGCATGTTACATGCTCGTACAAGCTCGTATGAGCTTGCGACGAGCTCGTGAAAAGATCACATTTTCATAAGGGTTATATCAATCAAAGCTTTCTCAATGATAAAATTAGTAAAACATGCCCTTAAAGTTAAAACTGAAGATGGAGTGCAATTTCATATTCATACATGCAGTTGCTGCCACGCGGATTACGACTAATCTAACTATTAAAAAATCGAAGCAGAAGACAATTTTATTTTGTTTTCGGAAATTTCAAATGCCCGGATAATGTATTCACGATAGTTATATGGTGGTTCCTATTACCGACTTCGCGGTGACTGAACATAAAATTCAATTAGTAATTCTTCAGGGTTCTGGAAATATTTTGAAAATCCACTTGCCAAAGTCACTTGCCCTGCCCATAATGTCACTTGCCCTGCCCATAATGTCACTTGCCCCACATTTAAGACACTTAATTGCCTCAAAAATTGGCGCTGACCATTATTCGTGTTAAACGGGACGGACCTCCGCATAATTTGGACCATTATACTTAGTTAGAAAAGGAAGGGAGAATGCATTTTAAGAATTAGTTAATACATTGTATTTATTCATATAAAAAAATCAAATGATTGCATTTTCTTCTTTTGTGTCTATTACATTTTTGTGTTACTTAAATCATAAAATGATGAGACAGTATACAACCTCATTTAACTCCGCCCTCCCACCCCACCAATCACCACACACACAACCCCATCATTTTTGATGACCATCCAAAAAAAATGCTTGGCAGCTAGTGTATGGAACTTTTAATGTCACAGTGTGTACAATTAACCAGTTGACAGAAAAAAAAGAAGCTATTGTATTCATTTAAATGTGCGACAAGCAAAGAAACAAGACACAAGACAAAAACGTTATTAAAAATATTCACTTGGCCCCCAATTTCTGCAACCAAGGTAACGTTCCTACGGCTTTGTATTTTAACTAAAGGGCATTATAGGAAAGCAAGAGGCATGAATAGGGGTTCCCTAGGAATTTTTTAAGAAGTAGTAGCAGTAACCTTATTTATCAAAAGCGAAAGTTCAGAACTTGAGAAAATGTTCCGTGATTGGTTTTGAAATCGCGAAAACCCATGACATGCGCATATCGCTATGTTATGCAACTTATTTGTGTAGTATGCACTTCCATATACGTTTAATTACAGATTATATCAGGGCTTCCACTAAGGTTCAAATTTAGGAAGTTTGAACTTCCTGTGTATCAAATTGTGAAGTTCATGGGGAAAATGTAGGAAGTTCCAGTGTTTGGGCATGGCATTCATACTCAGTCTTTGAGTCAGTGATTCCGCGTGGTGTTGAGGGAAACAACACATCTAAATTGCTTTGATAATACATTAAAGAATCTGTTGCATTTATTCCTACACTTGACAGTTTTACATACCTTTCATTAATGTATCAGTGTCCATTCTAGAAACTCAAAAGTAGGGGGGATTTTCCCCCCTACTTCTGAAAAATAGGGGGGAATTCAAAAATATTGGGGGGATTCTTTAAAACGTATACCAAGGCATATGGCTTCAACTTTATTCTAAAATTGCACGGCTTTACGTTTTTGGTTTCGCCCTCCGCGCTGGTTGTCTGAACTGGGTCTGAATCTACACACTTTTCAGACGATTCAGATGATGGTTGCTCTGAGGCTTTAGCCTTAGGTGTTATGAACAAGTCGGAAATTCGCCTGTTTGTTTTATCCGACATCGTCACAATATTAGATTGCAAACCGCGATGTTTACCGGTGCTAATTTGTATAATCGTCTGTAGACGAAATTTAAAAGATTGTAAATTTCCGAGAACAGTCATAATTTTGCATTTTAATACTAGATAGTATCATGTCTTCAAGAAATAAAATGATTACAATTCGAAAGAATTAAAATAAAGCTCAAAAGAGAAATATTTATGTAAATATATTTCGTTCATTGTGGCGAAATTCGTATTACTCATACAACCAGTTACTAAGGGAGAGAACCGTATAGTACTGAAGGAGTAAACATGCATTGGGTGAGACAGAGGTTTTAGTCAATCGCGACAGCTACATATTCATGTTTTTAAGCTGTTATTTAAGTTTGTCAGAACTCATATTCTCCATTTTGTCGGATAGTCGCTGGTTCAAAATTATGCGCGCTAATCCCGCATTCCGTGAAAAAACATGCGGGATCTACGAAAAATTGGCGTGAATCCCGCAATCGCGCGTTCTAGAATGGACACTAATTAGCAATCAGGCCGATTTGTCGGCAATCTTTCGTTGAGTAAAGAAACTAAGGTCATTTGATAATGGAAGCATGTTTGATATGAAATGGTAGGTGTGATTTATTGTTGTTTCTCAGTGTATTGTTGAGCCTAATTGTACCAGACATGAACGGCGGGTGGGGTAACTCCAACGGATTGTGCAGTTAGTGTTAGTTTTCTAATTACGTTCGAAGAATTGTCAAAAAAATGAAATAAAAACAAAACAAACTGATACACATAATCAGTTTGATTTCATATTCAGCAGTGCTAATGTTTACATTTCAAAAATGAGTTTGTTGAACTTTTCCGGTGTTAAAAAATAAATAAAATATTAAGGTTGAAAGTGAAAGTGAAAGTAAATATAAAAATAGGAAAAATGTTGAATGTGATTCACAGACCACCAAAACGTCAAAATCATCCAGTAGTGGATAAAAACCAAAACTATGATGTAAACAAACGTGACAGGACAACACTGGTTAGTTACCTTCTCATGATTAGTGTATCATGAGGATGATTACAAGATGTTTTGTAAATTCTACAAAGCTTATCCCAAGCTTACCACAACCAACTATAGCCTTGTACCCGTCTAGGCTCGCGTTTACCATTCGCCAAATCGCCATAGGCGAAAAGAAACCCGAACTGGCGAATGAAAATCGTAAGAAATACATATCCGTCTGGCGAATCCAAATTTCCGACAGATTTTGTCTACAATCTCGGAAAATCCCGAATTCTAATACACAAAGTCTTTCACTGTCTATAAGCCACTACCCCACTAGCCACTTACATTTTTAAATATATTTATTTTATTTCTATGAATGTTAGTAGGTATATTGAAATACATTTAATGAAAATACTAAATGGTCTGATCAATTGTGACAAGTCTGTATTTTTATATTTTCTTATTATAGCATGCATTCATTCTGTCCTTTTTTAAATTTCACTCGACAATTTTTAAAAAATAAAATAGCATTAAAGTAAATACAATTTTTAAAACCTTTTGGATATTTTACAGCTCCACTATTATAAGTAATTGTAAGCACTAAAGCAGAATGCATATGATATGGACATATTGATACCCTATACATGTAGGTTAATAACGCATACTTTTTTAACTTGATGTGTACGCAAACGCGAAGTTTTAGCACCTCCAATTCGTTAAAAAATATCTCGGCAAAAGTCTGGCTAAAGACATTCTAATCTGGCTAAAGGAATTTTTAGGGCTTTAGCCAGATTTGGCTAAAGGGTTTAAAATCCTAGCGCTAGCCTAGCCCGTGTTTGTGTCTGGCTCAGAAAAGAACCTCGTAAAGCGTGTGCATCCCAGTATCTACAAGAAGCTGAGAAGACACTCCAGGATGCTCCTCTGTGTAGCATAAGATTCTTACTAATGCTACTGTTTCACCCAATGAAAGCCTACAATCTATACAACTGAAACCTACATTAACTGTCTGAAGAGTAAATAAGGATTGTTTCATGTACTGTGTAATGTATCCAAATCCGTTAAAATAAAGACGAAGTTCTAACATATTGAGAAATCGAAAGAATTCAGGACTTGTGTCCATTTTTTGGGACTAGTGACAATTATTTTGGGACTAGTCACTTTTGACAGGGTGACTAGTCTCGGACTAGTGGCTAAAAAAAATATTTGTACAGCCCTGAACACATTTTACTATTCTGCTGTTGATTATTAATATATCGATGGGTTCTTTAGTCAGAAATAATCCAAAAAAATGGTAAAGAATTCCGGGTCACCCGTTATTAGTGCCACCTTGTTAATAGGTACACACATCGCAAAGGATTGTGGGTAGCCAGTTTATGTCCGGTGAAGAGAAATGCGACTTTTGGACAACAAAAACGAAAAATACGTGTTATTAAATGCATTCAAAGTTTGAAATACGTATTACTTTCGAAATTTATTCATTGTATTTATCAGTTTTTGTCTCGTCTTTTCGAAGAAAAAAAGAGACATAGGTGTTGCTTTTCCGGCGGCGGCAACATTCAAGTTTTGCGTTTAGGTCATTTTCTCACAAACTGTATGCACTAGACCTTTCAAACTTTGCTTATAGTTGTATCAGGGGTGGTGATACATCGCAACGTGACAAAGCAAATGTGGAAGTGACCTTGACCCTCAAAGCAAAGGGCAGATAACTTGCTAATTTTTAGGTTCAAGTTTTGCGTTTAGGTCACTTTTTCACAAACTGTATGCACTAGACCTTTCAAACTTTGCTTATAGTTGTATCTTGGGTGGTACTTGGCAACGTGACACAGCAAATGTTAAAGTAACATTGACAGAGAGCCAGACAGGCCAGACAGACAGACAGGCGATGCAGAGAACCAGACAGGCTAGACAGAGAGCCAGACAGAGAGCCAGACAGGCCAGACAGGCCAGACAGAGAGCCAGACAGGCCAGACAGGCCAGACAGACAGACAGACAGAGAGCCAGACAGGCCAGCCAGCCTGACAGACAGACAGACAGACGGACGGACAGACAGACAGACAGACAGACAGACGGACAGAGAAAAAGACAAAGACAGACATACAGACAGACATACAAGCAAATGTAGAAACTTAACCCTGGATATTGTCCCTTAATACAAGCCCATGCATGTACCTAATACCTGACCGTGGATATTTTCCCTTAATAAAAGCCCGTATATACGATTTATGTACAAACGTGAACCTGAATAGTGTCTCTTAATTAAAGCCCATACGTAGTATGTACAAACCTGACCCTGACTATTGTTCCATTATACAAGCCCATACATACACATTATGTACAAATTTGGCCCCGACTATTTCCCTTAATACAACCCTATACATGAATCTAATGTACAAACCTGATCTGGATTTAAGCCCATACATATTACTTATGTACACAGCTGGCCCTGACTATCGTCCCGTAGTACAAGACCATGCATATACATAATGTACAAACCTGAACCTATATATTGCCCTTTAATTCACGCCCATATATATACCTTATGTACAAACCTGACTCTAACTATTGTCACATAATACAAGCCCATACATATACATAATGTACACACCTGACCCTAGATATTCTCCTTTAATGCAGGCCCATATATATATACTTTATGTACAAACCTGACCCTGGATATTGTTTCTTAATTAAAGACCATATATATTAGGTATGTACAAACCTGACCCCGGCTATTGTCCCCTAATACAATCCCAAACATATATCTAATGTAGAACCCTGACTATGTTCGGACAGATAGGCATTACAGACAGACAGACAAACAGACAGACAGACAGACAGACAGACAGACAGACAGACAGACAGACAGACAGACAGACAGGTAGAGAGCCAGACAGGCTAGACAGAGAGCCAGACATAGAGCCAGACAGAGAGCCAGACAGAGAGCCAGACAGACAGGCAGGCCAGACAGAGAACCAGACAGGCTAGACAGAGAGCCAGACAGAGAGCCAGATAGGCCAGACAGACAGAGAGCCAGACAGGCCAGACAGACAGACAGACAGACAGGCGAGGTAGAGAGCCAGACAGGCTAGACAGAGAGCCAGACAGGCCAGACAGACAGACAGGCGAGGCAGAGAACCAGACAGGCTAGACAGAGAGCCAGACAGAGAGCCAGACAGGCCAGACAGATAGCCAGACAGGACAGACAGGCCAGACAGACAGACAGACAGACAGAGAGCCAGACAGGCCAGCCAGCCTGACAGACAGACAGACAGACGGACGGACAGACAGACAGACAGACAGACAGACAGACAGACAGACAGACAGACAGACAGACAGACAGACAGACAGACGGACAGAGAAAAAGACAAAGACAGACATACAGACAGACATACAAACAAATGTAGAAACTTAACCCTGGATATTGTCCCTTAATACAAGCCCATGCATGTACCTAATACCTGACCGTGGATATTTTCCCTTAATAAAAGCCCGTATATACGATTTATGTACAAACGTGAACCTGAATAGTGTCTCTTAATTAAAGCCCATACGTAGTATGTACAAACCTGACCCTGACTATTGTTCCATTATACAAGCCCATACATACACATTATGTACAAACCTGGCCCCGACTATTTCCCTTAATACAACCCTATACATGAATCTAATGTACAAACCTGATCTGGATTTAAGCCCATACATATTACTTATGTACACAGCTGGCCCTGACTATCGTCCCGTAGTACAAGCCCATGCATATACATAATGTACAAACCTGAACCTATATATTGTCCTTTAATTCACGCCCATATATATACCTTATGTACAAACCTGACTCTAACTATTGTCACATAATACAAGCCCATACATATACATAATGTACACACCTGACCCTAGATAGTCTCCTTTAATGCAGGCCCATATATATATACATTATGTACAAACCTGACCCTGGATATTGTTTCTTAATTAAAGACCATATATATTAGGTATTTACAAACCTGACCCCGGCTATTGTCCACTAATACAATCCCAAACATATATCTAATGTAGAACCCTGACTATGTTCTGACAGATAGGCATTACAGACAGACAGACAGACAGACAGACAGACAGACAGACAGACAGACAGACAGACAGACAGACAGACAGACAGACAGACAGACAGAGAGTCAGACATAGAGCCAGACAGGCCAGACAGGCCAGACAGACAGAGAGCCAGACAGGCCAGACAGACAGACAGACAGACAGACAGACAGACAGACAGGCTAGACAGAGAGGCAGACAGAGACCCAGACAGGCGAGGCAGACAGACAGACAGACAGACAGGCGAGGTAGAGAGCCAGACAGGCTAGACAGAGAGCCAGACAGGCCAGACAGACAGACAGGCGAGGCAGAGAACCAGACATGCTAGACAGAGAGCCAGACAGAGAGCCAGACAGGCCAGACAGGCCAGACAGGCCAGACAGGCCAGACAGAGAGCCAGACAGGCCAGACAGGCCAGACAGACAGACAGACAGACAGACAGACAGACAGACAGACAGACAGACAGACAGACAGACAGACAGACAGACAGGCTAGACAGAGAGGCAGACAGATACCCAGAAAGGCCAGATAGACATACAGACAGACAGGCCAGACAGGCCAGACAGGCCAGACAGAGAGCCAGACAGGCCAGACAGGCCAGACAGACAGACAGACATACAGACAGACAGACAGACAGGCTAGACAGAGAGGCAGACAGAGACCCAGACAGGCGGGGCAGAGAGCCAGACAGGCTAGACAGAGAACCAGACAGGCCAGACAGACAGACAGGCGAGGCAGAGAACCAGACAGGCTAAACAGAGAGCCAGACAGAGAGCCAGACAGGCCAGACAGACAGAGAGCCAGACAGCCAGACAGACAGCCAGACAGACAGACTAACAGGCTAGACAGAGAGGCAGACAGAGACCCAGATAGGCGAGGCAGAGAGCCAGACAGGCTAGACAGAGAGCCAGACAGAGAGCCAGACAGAGAGCCAGACAGAGAGCCAGACAGGCCAGACAGACAGAGAGGCAGACAGAGACCCAGACAGGCAAGGCAGAGTGCCAGACAGGCTAGACAGACAGACAGACAGACAGACAGACAGACAGACAGACAGACAGACAGACAGACAGACAGACAGACGGACAGAAAGGCAGACGGACAGACAGACGGACAGAGAAAAAGACAAAGACAGACATACAGAGAGACAAACAAGCAAATGTAGAAACTTGACCCTGGATATTGTCCCTTAATACAAGTCCATGCATGTACCTAATACCTGACCGTGGATATTTTCCCTTAATAAAAGCCCGTATATACGATTTATGTACAAACGTGAACCTGAATAGTGTCTCTTAATTAAAGCCCATACGTAGTATGTACAAACCTGACCCTGACTATTGTTCCATTATACAAGCCCATACATACACATTATGTACAAACCTGGCCCCGACTATTTCCCTTAATACAACCCTATACATGAATCTAATGTACAAACCTGATCTGGATTTAAACCCATACATATTACTTATGTACACAGCTGGCCCTGACTATCGTCCCGTAGTACAAGCCCATGCATATACATAATGTACAAACCTGAATCTATATATTGTCCTTTAATTCACGCCCATATATATACCTTATGTACAAACCTGACTCTAACTATTGTCACATAATACAAGCCCATACATATACATAATGTACACACCTGACCCTAGATATTCTCCTTTAATGCAGGCCCATATATATATACTTTATGTACAAACCTGACCCTGGATATTGTTTCTTAATTAAAGACCATACATATTAGGTATGTACAAACCTGACCCGGCTATTGTCCCCTAATACAATCCCAAACATATATCTAATGTAGAACCCTGACTATGTTCGGACAGATAGGCATTACAGACAGACAGACAGACAGACAGACATACAGACAGACAGACAGACAGACAGACAGACAGACAGACAGACAGACAGACAGACAGACAGACAGGCGAGGTAGAGAGCCAGACAGGCTAGACAGAGAGCCAGACAGGCCAGACAGACAGACAGGCAGGCGAGGCAGAGAACCAGACAGGCTAGACAGAGAGCCAGACAGAGAGCCAGACAGGCCAGACAGGCCAGACAGAGAGCCAGACAGGCCAGACAGGCCAGACAGGCCAGACAGACAGACAGACAGACAGACAGACAGACAGACAGGCTAGACAGAGAGGCAGACAGATACCCAGAAAGGCCAGACAGACATACAGACAGACAGACAGACAGACAGACAGACAGACAGACAGACAGGACAGACAGACAGACAGACAGGCAGGCTAGACAGAGAGGCAGACAGAGACCCAGACAGGCGAGGCAGACAGACAGACAGACAGACAGGCGAGGTAGAGAGCCAGACAGGCTAGACAGAGAGCCAGACAGGCCAAACAGACAGACAGGCGCGGCAGAGAACCAGACAGGCTAGACAGAGAGCCAGACAGAGAGCCAGACAGGCCAGACAGGCCAGACAGGCCAGACAGAGAGCCAGACAGGCCAGACAGGCTAGACAGGCCAGACAGACAGACAGACAGACAGACAGACAGACAGACAGACACACAGACAGACAGGACAGACAGACAGACAGACAGACAGACAGACAGGACAAAAAGACAGACAGACAGACAGACAGACCAGACAGGTGAGGTAGAGAGCCAGACAGGCTAGACAGAGAACCAGACAGGCCAGTCAGACAGACAGGCGAGGCAGAGAACCAGACAGGCTAGACAGAGAGCCAGAGAGGCCAGACAGACAGAGAGCCAGACAGGCCAGAGAGACAGACAGACAGACAGACAGACAGACAGACAGACAGACAGACAGACAGACAGACAGACAGACAGGCTAGACAGAGAGGCAGACAGAGACCCAGACAGGCGAGGCAGACAGACAGACAGACAGACAGACAGGTGAGGTAGAGAGCCAGACAGGCTAGACAGAGAGCCAGACAGGCCAGACAGACAGACAGGCGAGGCAGAGAACCAGACAGGCTAGACAGAGAGCCAGACAGAGAGCCAGACAGGCCAGACAGGCCAGACAGGCCAGACAGGCCAGACAGGCCAGACAGGCCAGACATGGAGCCAGACAGGCCAGACAGGCCAGACAGACAGACAGACAGACAGACAGACAGACAGACAGACAGACAGACAGACAGACAGACAGACAGACAGGCTAGACAGAGAGGCAGACAGATACCCAGAAAGGCCAGACAGACATACAGACAGACAGGCCAGACAGGCCAGACAGGCCAGACAGAGAGCCAGACAGGCCAGACAGGCCAGACAGACAGACAGACAGACAGACAGACAGGCTAGACAGAGAGGCAGACAGAGACCCAGACAGGCGAGGCAGAGAGCCAGACAGGCTAGACAGAGAACCAGACAGGCCAGACAGACAGACAGGCGAGGCAGAGAACCAGACAGGCTAGACAGAGAGCCAGACAGAGAGCCAGACAGGCCAGACAGACAGAGAGCCAGACAGCCAGACAGACAGCCAGACAGACAGACTAACAGGCTAGACAGAGAGGCAGACAGAGACCCAGACAGGCGAGGCAGAGAGCCAGACAGGCTAGACAGAGAGCCAGACAGAGAGCCAGACAGAGAGCCAGACAGGCCAGACAGACAGAGAGGCAGACATAGACCCAGACAGGCAAGGCAGAGAGCCAGACAGGCTAGACAGACAGACAGACAGACAGACAGACAGACAGACAGGCAGAGAGCCAGACAGACAGACATACAGACAGACGGACAGAAAGACAGACGGACAGACAGACGGACAGAGAAAAAGACAAAGACAGACATACAGAGAGACAAACAAGCAAATGTAGAAACTTGACCCTGGATATTGTCCCTTAATACAAGTCCATGCATGTACCTAATACCTGACCGTGGATATTTTCCCTTAATAAAAGCCCGTATATACGATTTATGTACAAACGTGAACCTGAATAGTGTCTCTTAATTAAAGCCCATACGTAGTATGTACAAACCTGACCCTGACTATTGTTCCATTATACAAGCCCATACATACACATTATGTACAAACCTGGCCCCGACTATTTCCCATAATACAACCCTATACATGAATCTAATGTACAAACCTGATCTGGATTTAAACCCATACATATTACTTATGTACACAGCTGGCCCTGACTATCGTCCCGTAGTACAAGCCCATGCATATACATAATGTATAAACCTGAATCTATATATTGTCCTTTAATTCACGCCCATATATATACCTTATGTACAAACCTGACTCTAACTATTGTCACATAATACAAGCCCATACATATAAATAATGTACACACCTGACCCTAGATATTCTCCTTTATTGCAGGCCCATATATTTATACTTTATGTACAAACCTGACACTGGATATTGTTTCTTAATTAAAGACCATACATATTAGGTATGTGCAAACCTGACCCGGCTATTGTCCCCTAATACAATCCCAAACATATATCTAATGTAGAACCCTGACTATGTTCGGACAGATAGGCATTACAGACAGACAGACAGACAGACAGACAGACAGACAGACAGACAGACAGACAGACAGACAGACAGGCGAGGTAGAGAGCCAGACAGGCTAGACAGAGAGCCAGACAGAGAGCCAGACAGGCCAGACAGGCCAGACAGGCCAGACAGAGAGCCATACAGGCCAGACAGGCCAGACAGGCCAGACAGACAGACAGACAGACAGACAGACAGGCTAGACAGAGAGGCAGACAGATACCCAGAAAGGCCAGACAGACATACAGACAGACAGACAGACAGACAGACAGA